>JAFBJT010109042.1:65799-76727 GCA_016785325.1 Chascanopsetta lugubris
TCAGTGTCTCTGAAGCACAGCATCAAAGGTAAATATCCACGTCGAACAGTGGGCAGGATTTGACCGTGGTGCTGCACAGGGTTTACATACAGTGCCTCTGTTTTGCCAACAAGGACGTTTGCACCATGAGGCATGTCATCTTTGCTTAATGATACCTGTATTTTCACACAGTGTTTACACTGCCACATCAGGTAAACGTGGACTGTTTGTGGTAAAAGAGGCAGTGGTGGTGGAGAAGGGGGTGGGGTGGGGTGGGGGTGGGGGGGCTATACACTGTGAGGTGTGGCGTGTCTTCCCTCCTCAGGGATGACTCTGCTCTCATGAAAGGGTTAAGCTGCAGGAAGCTAATCGTGTTACCGAAGGCATTACGGCTCAGCCGCTCACACCCACAACTTACTACTTGAAAGTGAAGTGAACTTTTCTGGGCAGTTCTTATCGTTCTCTGACCGCGCGCTTGTTTTTCTGCCCAGGGTGGATCCGTACGGCTTCGAGCGCTCCGAGGACTTTGATTACGAGTCGTACGAGGAGCTCATGTCGGAGTATCTGGTCGTGCTCACCAGGCGCTCCATCAAGTGGTCCAAGCTCCTGAAGGGCAAAAGCAAAGTGCAAATGAATATGACGTGTAAGTGTGAATATTGAAAGCGTGTGCGTCCCTCAGGACTGATTATTCAATGACATAAAAAAAAAAAAGTGAGGGGTTCATCTAACCTTACATGCCCCCCGCCCCCTTCCCCTCCTTCTCACAGTAAAGCGTTATGTACGTAAAGGGATTCCCAATGAGCACCGGACTCTGATCTGGATGACGGCCAGTGGGGCTCAAGACCAGTTAGAGAAGAACCCGGGCTACTACCAGTCCCTGCTGGGAGCCCAACACGACCCTAAACTGGTGGATACCATCTGCACGGGTGAGACCATCAGACCCGTTACACATCAGACCAACTTCAGAGCTCTTGTTTACGCCAAGAGAAATAATCTGACTGTTCACTTTACGCCGTAAAAAAACGCTGACTGAAGCAAATGGTGCCCAGATGCTCGGCAGATCCTTCAGGCTGCACTGAAACCACACATGTTTTAAGATGGAGTTATCCAAGTGTGGTTTGGGCTCATCCTCTCTACATCCGCGGAACTGCTGATGTTCCTGATGATTCAGGATGAAAATGGCACGACATGAAAAACACACAGATGGTCAGCATTCTCTGAGATGCTGAAATCACAAAGTACTACTCAGGAAGTTCCAATAGAAACACGGAGGTTCAAGGGACATCATTCTTATTTTTCACGAATGTAAGAAAGCGATGAATCCTCAGTGGACTCTCCTTAGAGGCAGTTGATATAATTAGTTTAAAGGCTGCACAGAGAGAGATTTGTCAGGTTCTTACAGTGCAGCTCCTGTTTGTTCTGCTGCTGGGTGGAGTCCTCACAGCTTCACCTCACCCAGAACATCTGTTCACACATTCACTCCTATCTCAACGTGAGACTCCCAACTTTCTCCCCAGTGTCAGGTTTGTGTCCGCACACACACAAATACACACACACACAAGCACAGAGTTGTGATCAGTGTGTGTGTGTGTGTGTTTGTGGCTTCTTTCAGACCTAAACAGAACATTCCCTGACAACGTCCAGTTCCGTAAAACATCCAGTCCATGTCTGCAGAAACCTCTGTACAACGTGCTGCTGGCCTATGGTCACCACAACCCCACCGTGGGCTACTGTCAGGTAATTACTGGCTCTGTCTGTTTGAATGGAGGAGACTCAAATACAGTGTTTTCAGGGCCAATACTGGCTCCAGCTATGAGTTGTTACTAAGGCTTGAAATTGACATGTATTTACAGGAACAATTTATATTGAATGACACAGACTTGGGAAAAAAAGTGTCTTGCTCAATCAAAAGATAGAAATGCACAGTTTCATAAGTAAAATAAACACATACATATATATATTTTTTTGATAAAGTATCTTCAGTGACCTCAGTTACTCCTGCTCCACAGAACTTGTTTGTTTAAACTCCGCATCACACCATCTTGTTAATAAGTATACACTGTGTGTCATTTGAAAGGCAAATTACCGACACCCGGACTTTGTTTTGCAATTCAAAGAGGCTGCGGCGTGTTGACGATCACATCCCTGTTTTTGAGAAACAAGAACCTATTCATGTCTAATTTTACTCAGGTCTCTCGTTTTAGCTGGAATTCTTACTTCAGTGTCCTGTGAGCACTTCATGGTCGCTCCCCTTTGATTCTCCACTCAGCTCTTTTCATCTGCAGCCTGAGTGTGTGTCTCTGTTTTTGTCCTCAGGGCATGAACTTTGTTGCTGGATATCTGCTTATCATCACAAAAGATGAAGAGAAGTCCTTTTGGCTGATGGATGCACTCCTCAGCAGAATTCTACCAGGTGTGTGTGTATTTACACTTATTTGCCACGGCTGTGCTTTTCTGTTAGGTGTGTGTGTGCGTGTGTGTGTGTGTGTGGAAGCTCCCCCCCTTGCTTGAGGCTAAGAATAATCTCGTAATAGGTCACATGGTCTGTGGCTTAAGCCCGACAGTATGTTTTCATTTGGAGTTTATACTCACTCAAATTAGGGAGTGTCAGTACGAATCCGGAAAAACTGGAAAAACTTTGTTTTGGACTCATGAGATTTTTACCCAGCTTTTGTTTACACAAGTACTAGTTTAGTTTATATGCCTATTAACCCAGAGCCGTGTGTGTGTGTGTGTGTGTGTGTGTAGACTACTACAGTCCAGCCATGCTGGGGCTGAAGACGGACCAGGAGGTGCTGGGGGAACTTGTGAAGATTAAAATCCCTGGAGTGTGGCAGACCATGGCAAATCACAACGTGATGTGGACGCTTGTGGTCTCCCGCTGGTTCATCTGCCTCTACATAGACATTCTGCCAGTAGAGGTCAGTGTCGGTGCATCACTGCAACTCCTGCACTGAATTCTCTTCATTATCCTTGATTTCATTTATTCTTCCCCTTTAGTTTTCCTTTCAGTGCAATTGAAATACAAAAGGTCATTAGAATAAAAAAACAATTGTTGTCGTATATTGTCAGTATTTTACTTCCATTTGCCCTCAGCACTTGGATGTGGTACATGAATGGTTCCTGTGAAAATTTTTTCCACAAGTGCTTCCACAGGGGGGCGCCAAAGAGTTTCAGGAGAGGTGCAGAAAGCGGAATAGTGTGGACTTGAGCACCTGTTAAAAAAAAAAAACCCTGTTAAAACAAATAAATGATTCACTCAACAGAACCACTGGATTAGTACGACTCTGAAACAAGTTCAGGAGTTTCAAGTCGTTAACATATACAGATATTTAAACCTGTAAAATATCTGCACTGTATTTGTTGTTGTGAATTTACAATCTTTGTGATTATGGAACTACAACTTTGCATCAATCCCGACATCCCTCTTATATACTTTTCTTATCTGGTTGAGAAAAGTGACCGAGTCACGATATATAGGCTGCAATTATTTGTTTCCATGTCAGAGTGTTGATCCTTTAGGGTTATTTGAATGTAGTTCCATCTTATCTATCACAACATGAGGGATTAACCTCCCTGCCATCATCTTCCCGCAGACTGTTCTGCGGATTTGGGATTGCCTCTTCTACGAGGGATCGAAAATCCTCTTCCGTGTCGCTCTGACACTAATTCACCACAACCAGGCTGCGATCCAACAGGCCCAGTCTCTGCCAGACGTCTGCCAGACCTTCAAGCAGATCACCCACGGAGCGTTCGTGGATGAATGTCACACTTTCATGCAGGTAAAAGGAGGAACCAGCGAAGGGAGGGATGAATGTGCCTCTTTGTAAGTGGCTTTCTTTAAATTCAGTAATCCTGATGTTTCTTCCCCTTTCCCAGAGAATCTTCTCGGAACCAGGAAGTCTCTCCAGGGCCAACCTGACTAAGTTGCGGGCGGCGTGTCAATCTCGCATCATTGCAGAGGAGTCATGACACACGCACGCACGCACGCACGCACGCACACACACACACACATTCCACTGGGAGGAGCATCCAGCCGTTGCACAGTTAAAAAAAACTCCATTTCAAATTCATGTAGTTTTTGTTATAGCCACATATTTCAATACAATCGACATACATATATATACAGTGAACATATATACACTGTATGTATTTATACACATGTGGGTGTATATACTGTATCTTATGTGTTATTCTATGAGATTATTAGTCATGTACTGTAAGAGATGACGATTCCATTTCAAATCAATATGCTGTCATTTATATGAGGTGAATATTTTTGCTTTGGTAAAATGTGAACTAACGCACTTTACTGTCAAAGACACTGGGAAAAAAAACAAGCAGGTCAGGTAAGGTACGAGTTAAAGGTGCATTTAGCAACTTTTCTGTTGAAATCAGTGAACAGGCTGTTACACAAGCCAAAATATAACACATTCCCAGTCGTTGTTCATCAGCCTTTATCAGCCTGTGGCGAAATACTGAACTATGAGAAGTGACTTGGGCCTCACTCTCCCAGTAAACTGAATAAGTGATAAAGTGATGAATATGACATTGTGCTAGCTCCCGCCCCTAAGCTTCCGTTTGCTAGTTGCGCATTAGGCTAAATAGTTAGCTTGGATCCAGTGTGGAACAGCGTAGGGAAGGGGTCACACTCCGGCGCCATATCACATTAGAAACTGCAGTTCCTGCAGTTTCCTGGTTCTTCATACGAAACCCGAGCCCGCTCCATTTCACATTGTTTGAATGTTCCGGACGCGGGTCTGATGCATCAGAATTCAAAGTGAATCATATTGATTTCACAACAGAAACATCTTAAGACAATTCTTTATCTGATGCATTTCACTGTCCTGAGGTGAATCAATGAAAGGGCTGCTGTCGTTTGGGTTTTTCTTGCCCTTGCAAACTGCTGCAGAGTTCGATATCAGATTCTGTTGCGCGGAGGGGGGGGGGCACAGAAATAACCTTGGTGTTGATCCCACCTCTGGGTATTCTGTGTAATATACACCTGGTCCAACAGCTCTGAGCAAACATCCATGTTTATTTCACTTCATAAAAAAACATGAGTTTAAAAAAGAATCCATTTCGGACTGTGAAGGTTTTTATTTGCTTTTAAGATTCATGATAGAAAACAAGATTATTTTCTATTAAAAAAAATAAAAGATCAAATCACTACAGTGTATCTGAATATGTCTTTTTGGGAGAGAGAGATAAAGCAAACAGCAAGAACTGAAAAGCAACTCATGCACCTGCTCACGTTTCCAGTAACACAAATTTAAGTGACTCATTAGAGTTTCACCCATCCCAAATGTGTCCTTACACAGACGAGCAATCCACAAAAACAGTGACCTTCCTCTGCCTCAGTTCAGTGAGGTCGTTTTACCGGAAATACTATGAGAGGAGAAAGTACTGACTCGTTGCTTTCCCTCCTGGTCAGCTGTTTTCAGACATGTCTAGTTGAGTCTGGACTGGTTTTCTGTTACAGCAGGAGGTTCTGAGCCCAGAGTCATTCTCAGCAGCCTCAGATGACCTGAAGGATCAGATGCTGCAGTGATAATCAGACAAGAGGTGGCGCGAGTACATAGAAAGAGCAGCAGAAGGCAGGAAATGATCTATTAACTCCGCCCCTCAAACAGGAAGTACTTTTTTGTTGTTTACCACCGGTGTCCTTGCAGCCTGTCTTGCATGGTCCACTTCTTGCACCTCAACACGTGGTGTACATCAATATGCTAGAAACCTTATTGACCTTACGTCATGACCCCGCCCATTAGCTCATCATGACCACGCCCATTCACTCCCCATTGGCCACTCAGAAAGTCTGCAGAAACTGCTTATCTTGGACATTTGCGCTCACCACCCCCAGAGATACTCTGGTGTATCTCTGGAATCAAGTGCATGTCTGAAAACAGCTTCAGAGCCACTGGGTTCAAAATGAAATGAAAAAAATCAAATAAAGCACCAACTAAGTTGAAAAGTTTTCGGGGATAAGACACTGGAGCGTTTGAAAAACTGTACCCAGCAGTTAACGTGCTGCTTCAACTTAAACTGCAGGGGACATGAAATAGCTCGTTTAAAATCATCACATGGAACAACAACAAACAGTAGTTCAAGCACAATCGACAGATTCCTAGAACACGGAGAGGAGCCAAGCATCTGATGCTCAAACACTGTCAAGCCAATTCAATCTGGATTATGTTGTGGAGACTCTTTCTGCTCCTGCTCCTCCAGCACGGCCCCTCCACTCCTTCTCATCTTCGTCATCCCACGGAGAAGGTGAAAGGAAAATAAAATTTCCAGAGGAAAAACAAAAAAAAAGAAACAACCACTTCCATTCACCTTTGTCCCGTTCAAACTCTTACATTCCTCTCTTGAAGATTCAGTCTGTTTAAAGGGAGGCTGCGCTCAGATGGTCTGGTATCCAGCGTGGCTCCTCTTCTTGCCTATTAGGTAGGCGATGAGCACGATCAGCACCAGGCCGGCCAGCGCTGCCCCAACGATGATGGGGATGAGCATCTGGTCCTGGTCCAACTGACACTCCTCCGCTGGAGACCAGGGGAGAGAGTCAGGATCAGTCAAAGTCCTGAACCACTGAGGCTTGACAAGTCACATGACTGGCCACATTTTTAAAATTCCAGTTCAATGCAGATCAAATTTGATGGACCACGTTCTTAACTACAAACGTTTTTTCTCTTGACTTACGTGAATGTGACTGTCCTCCCAATTTTGCATATTGCAGATTTTTTTTACAAGCATATAAACAACAACAGAAGCAACTGTGGCCAAAATGTGTTCAATCACCAGTGGGAGTCAGGTCACGGGCGTTCAGTGAAGCAGTAAAGCTCCCCCTAGTGTTAAAACTAAGAAGTACAAAAACAGTCCAGCGCAAGTTTCATGTGTGGGCCAAATTCCATTATATTTTTCAGAATTTGCCGCGGGCCAATAAAAATGAACCATGGGCCATAGTTGGCCCCTGTTACAGCGTGGGCTATGAGTGCCTAAATGACATTATTTATTGATGGATATCAAAGTGACAGTGTAAAACGGCTGAAATAATTTTTAAACAGAAGAAATGATACCTGTGGCAAACTGGTCTGTGGTGACTCCGAACGGCTGCACCTGCAACCGGAAGGTGTTGAGAGAGAGGGTGGGTTCCACAGCCAGAGTCAGCTCTGACTTACACATGTAGGATCGGCCCATTGAACTGCGCAAGTACTCCAGACTGGTGTTACTGGCCCAGAAGGGGGCTGCGGACGGAATCATGAGATTACATTTCAATTCAACCAAGCAAATCAAAGGAAAAGTAAATAAATAAAAACCCAACAACTTTTTGGGTCCTGCTGCGCAAAGAACACACCGGTCATGTCGGGCCAGGTAGCGAGCAGAGAGATCCCACTCAGGTGATACTTGTTGTTTGTGGAGTTCTGTGGATGAGAGGGATGAGTTTGATATAATTGTGTCCTCACGAAACAATAACAGAGGCTCTGTTTACATTTCTGTCCGAATGTCCAAAAGCATCCTGGTGGGGATCAAATGATCCTTAATTTGCATGTCTCGCAGGAAACGGGCGGAATGTAACGTCTCATTTTCATTATTCTAACTGGATTAACGATATAATGCTCATGTAAACGTGGCCGGAGAGATTTGTTTACCAGAGTGAAGGTGAAACTGAGAGTGGTGGTCTGCTCCTGTGTCAAAACCAGCGTGGCTCTGCTGGCTTCACACGATCCTGACGCATTAGTCCGACTTGGAGTCAGGTTGACCAACTCCTGGACGGTCTGGGGAGAGGGAAAAAACGGGAGCACTGGGTCAGATTGACGAGCCGTGATCTTTGACCTCAGGCCGCCGGTGCTCGTTCAGCTTCACCTTATTCTGAGACACGGAGCGGTAAGAGATGTTGAACTGCAGGCCCATCTGAGCCAGCAGACACAGCGTGCCGTCGCTTTTGTTCACAGAGTACATGCCCCGTTCGGGAGCACCAGCGGGCGTGGGCGCAGGGGTGGGTGCAGCCGTGGTGGGCGTGGTGGTGGGCGGAGCCGTGGTAGTGGTGGTATCTGCCGTGCAAACGCTTTCTGTGAAGGTGAGAAATAAAAAAAAAATTTAAAAATCATTAGCGTTAGAGAGCAGGGCCAGGTGAACCACGGGAGACAGCGGGTCAGAGTCCCTACCTGTTGGACTCAGCTCGTTTCCCGGCATGTACGCCTGCAGCCTCATGCCGGAGAAAGTGACGGTGGCTCCGCCCACTCTTAAAGGGACGGGGCTCATGCAGCGGTAGGTGGTGTTGATGGCCGCCGAGATGCCAACGGATGTGGACACCAACGTGACCACATCTGGAACACGATGGCACAGACAAAACACAGCTAAGTTAAACCCGTAGTGTGTTTCTTGTTGCGTATGCAGCAGGATAACTACTATGATTAAAAAGTATTATGGATATTTATAATTTATTTTATGGACTTAACCTTTAAAGCTGCCATGTTATTGTTTAAAATCCCTGTTTAATGCCAGTGGGTGAACATGCGGCTCTGCTAGGTGAGATCACACTACTGCCGACAATGAGCCAGATAAAAAAAGACCAAAATTCTTCATACAATTTGTATTTTGAAATTGAAGAGGAGGATTGATTTAAAGGTGCAGTGTGTACGATTTTGGTCATTTCTTTGTCAATTCTATATCTAGATAAATGATTTCTACATCTCCCTAAAATGAGCCCTCCAAATGTATATTTACATCAGGAGCGGATCCTCTCTATGGGGGCCGCCATTTTTTTTACAGTGGACCAGGGAAGGAAATACTCCAAACACCTGAGCTTTTACTGACTCCTGACAGGGCTGCCATAGGTTCTCCTACATGCTCGAAAGGGAAGGGAAGGCTGAGGTGAGGGATGCAACATGCAACTTCACCTCTAGATGTCACCAAATCGTACACACTGCACCTTTAAATACACAAACGCATCTTTTTTTCCTTTTTTTGCCTCACAGTGTCCTTACCGGAGCTGTTGGCGCCGGGGAAGGTGGCAGCATCGCTGAGGTTGTACTGCAGCGTCAGGTTGCCCACACTGTACTGACCGGCGCCGGAGGAGAAGCTCAGCCCCAGGGCGTGGCCCGGTCCGAACACCGCCACCAGCCACGGCAGGCTGAGGTCGGTGCCGCAGGTGCTGCTGCCCGTGTCGACCGCGGCCGAGTCGGGCAGAGGCACCTGCACCGTGCTCTGAGGGAACATGGAGTGCAAGAGGTGACACACGGCTGATCACAGTTTCTATTCCCTCAGAAATGGGGGAAACAGTGTTGTTGTTGTTGTTGTTGTTGTTACCGAGCCGCCGGAGGTGTCGTATGTGATGGAGAAGGATGCGGAGAGCTCCGCCTTAATGCAGGTGGAGTTCCCCTCTCTCACCTCCAGGGTCACAGCCTCAATACCACCTGACGGGGGGGGGAGAGAAAGGTAGAATTTTAGTAGTAGTTTGAATGATAACCTTTTAATAATAGATGCAGCTGCAACATTCATATTTTCTGTTTGACGTCACTAAAAAAAACAACAGACTTTACTTGTGTTTTGATGTCCATCTCGTACAGTCTAATAACTTTTTGCACCAGAAATTCTCCAATAATCTGAACTAAAACTTGACATTCAAATCACAATAATAAACACAGTATATAAAGATGAATGAGGTATCTCTTCTATCCAGAAATGAAACCTTACTATCACAGATCAAAACAAGAATCAATAATAATTGATGTGGAATTAAATATGTGTTTTTTTTCTTCTTTCTAGTCATATCGTTTCTTTTACATAAAATGTACTGTTTTACACACGGGCCGGATGCTGCATTTACATTGCTGCAGTTCATCCAAGTCACCAGCAGAGGGCTACAGGCAGCTGATTGGGATGGAAAACCACAATCCTCTCCCTCCCCCTGGCTCCAAGTCACACACATAAAAGACCTTGTTGTCTAAACACATGTTGACACATGACAGCAGCGAAACCATAATGATAACTAACACGACTGACGACAAATGCATTTCACTTCGACGAGCTACTTCCAGGCACTGTAGACTTCTCGAATACACGCCGACACACTCCATGACACGCGGAGATGAATCTGGAGCCTTCATTTTATTTTACATGATAACTTGTGCGCGTGTTTACGTCTTCATCATAAACAACGAACATCTTTATGTCCTCGGAACGGCCAGCTCACTCTCACTGTCTGTCTATGCACACCGCGACTCTACGTTCTATTCATGTGCTCACCAACGTTCACGGCTCGCATCCTTAAAACACTTTCCAAACCACCTCATGGCGCCGTAATGCAATCCTGGAGTTTCGCCGCCGGCCTCTCACTTCCCAAAACGTCGACAAAGAAGCTGAGTCAAATCGAACGAGGCCAGTACGAGCTACACTCTTTGGTTCCCGTTAGCACGGGCGCTGACCACGGCGTCCCACCCGACTTCCTTATTCGTTTCAGATGGTCGGTAACATCGCCGCCCACGCAGGACTGGAGCTACCAGCCTAAGACACTACAGTCGGCCTCCTCTACAACCAGTGCGGCCTCTAGATTCAGAGAGTCAGGAACACCAGCAGACCTTAGACCCACAGATGTAAACACTTCTCTCCTTCTTCTCCAAAGGATTCTCTCGAGGCTTTCCTGAAATACTGTGTCCACGAAGGCCAGTGTGCGCCTGACCTTTGACCTTGGAGCACCACATTCAAAATGCCTATCTTGTCATGTCATACTCCAGCCGCTTATCCAGTAATCTGGGGCGCGGGGTGTTTCCACCAGTGCTCATCGGGCCATGGAGGGTATCAGTGTCAGGGCCACTGCCACTGCAGCAGGGCCTGAGTGGGATTTGAACCAGTGACCTTTGCTTTCAAAAGGCTACTGCTCGAACCAGTCAGCCAATACCTGCATCTAATGTCCAACTTCTCTTATCTTAAGTGAAAGGGAAGGCAATCCC
>JAFBJT010109043.1:0-17309 GCA_016785325.1 Chascanopsetta lugubris
TCCATACGACTATTTTAATGAGATTACTGGCACCTCGGTTGCCCTGCCCCCCTCAATGAGCCAAATCAAGGGTTCCCTCATGAGTTTACCCCAAGCCAATTACTTTATGTAAATAACTCCTTAACACTTAGATAATATTAGCTAAACAGGTATAGAAGCATAGATGATTTTGGCCCACAAGCAATTGTATTACCACAGATTTTGGAATGTTTAACCATTATTAAATATCAAGGAGATTGGACAGAGAGGCTTTGCTTCTTTTGGAGTCCAGGTTGTAGACATTGTGTTTTGTGTGATGTTTTTTAATGAAAGACTTCTTCCTGAATTCCACCAGCATGCCTGGACTTATATGTGCTATTTCTAATACGAGGCGTTGGCGTGAAACGTGTTTTTTATTTGAGAAAATTACAGAGTTGTGTGGACTTGCCTCTTTACCTCATCAGGTAATTTTGAAGGATATCTCTGGGAAATAGTTTTCTTTGGCAAACACTGCAATGGGACGTTGGGATTTCTAACTAATAACACCTGCTTCATACGAAGAACACACATACAACCCGCTTAAGGACAAAACATACTTTAACTGACTTTTTGGACCAAATATTACTTTGGTATTCGATGAGATCATTAACCTTTCTTAGATTTAAATCAAGAGTGGCACGATTCTGCAATACGTAATCAATGCAGATAAACAAGATACAGGCTGCCGCTGAACACTGAGCTCCACATTAGTTTTGTGTAAATGTGGTAAAGCGATTACGCCTGTCTAAATAAACAACGGAGCATTTGTCCGAGGATATTTTCACACATGAAACCAAGGTTCATGGGTTTGTTTACATTTGCTGTCGCACTGTTATTCACTAGAATTTCAAGATACTAGCCTTATTTATTGTTATCCTGTATCTATACTTGTACTTAGTGCTGATCGGTCTGTTGATAGGTATGATTCTTCTAGGTGTTTCTGTGTTATTAGTGCTACAATCTAGGTTTGAGTGTTGAAATCTAGTGCTTACAAGGCCCTTGTTCTTACCCAACTGAAACCCAACATCAGTTTCTATGCTTCGTTTGAGACTGAAGTCCTGCGCGCGTCAGATTTTCAACATGCAATTCCACCTGAAACTGGCATCTGCCCTTTAAAACGACACATATCGCTGCTTAGTTCTGTAGTCCAACCCCACTCATCAACACAAGAACCACTGAAAACCAGTGCGACGAACTTTCTGTCTTCACAGTGTGGCTGTCGCAGTATACTGGACAATATACTGTCGCAAAATCCGACGTGATAGACGTCAACAATTTATCAAGCCATTGCTTCTCACTCTTTCTGTCATATGGCATAAGAATGTAAGTGCCTCCTTTCAATGAGCACAGGTATCGTCTATCAGCTGATGTGCTGCCTATGTGTCCGTATCAGTATCACGACTGAAGAAGTTGGATCGGTGCATCTCTTGTTTCGTTCGGACTGAACTGAAAAGTGAGAGGGTACAGACCCAATGAGATGGATGTGAATAATTGCCCTTGTGCAACCTCTTATGGCTTTTGCAAGGGCAAAGTCCATGCACCCCATTTGATTTCAGAAGGCCCATGTTTACTTTTGTTCAAATCCACCCAGCAATGAGCAGAGGGCCCGTAGAGCCAAATGTGTTTGTCAGTGTGGACCAGCAGGATTAACTCCTACGTTCAAATATTTCAACAACATTGACGACAGAAGCCGTCGGTTCACTTGGACCATCTGTGCTGCCTGGAATGATAAATGAGACGAGGCCTTAATTGAAAATCACATCCTCGTTGAGGGATTTCTCCTTTTAGCGCAGAATGACATGGCCGGGACAAATGATGTATGAGTAATGATTCCATGCATTTTAGTCACAACATTAATGTGAGATCACTACTGAAGGAAAAGAACGATGACATCACTTTTATGCACAGTTGCACTGCCTGAACTTCACAGTAAGCGCAACCCAAGCCAGGACTGGTTAATGAATATTGATAGGATGCGACCGCTGAGTAGATGCCCTGTTGACTCAGTCAGAGAATTGAACGACTGCCCTACTTTCCCTTGATTCTGTCTCCTCTGTGGTCAATGATTCCCCAGCGAAGCTGCACAAGTTAAAAGGCACAAAAGAATCACACCACGGTAAAAAGTGCATGAAATCAACATTTACAAAATCAAACAATTTTTGCAGTTTTATGTTTGAGTGTCACTCAGCTCTCATGTTGCTCATGTGTGACACAGTTATGCAGCTCGGCTGAAATGAATAGTGCTTTGTTTGGTTATTGTTGATTATCGATCGCTTGTCGGCGGAGGGGATGCACTTACGTATTCCCCTAGAGAAGATCTAATGTGTGCTATCACATCCCGTCTCACTGAACAAAGGCTTGGTTATTGTAAATCATGAAATCACAGAATTGTGCACTTGACCTCTTGACAAGTGAAGGATTCATATGACCAAGTGTTTAAATTGAACAGGTGTCCTCTGTAAACTAAAGCGTGGACTGCACACGAAGACCGATATAGCATTTCCCTCTCTCCTGTTCAACAAAGTGAAACTATAATATCCCGAACACAGGTTTTTGTCAACGTTAGGAGCCGGCGTCTGCACCATAGAATGGTTCCGTGGTGTCATTATCCCTCTGTATCATGCACTCGACCAATCACGTGAAAGCCTTGTCAATCATGATGTTTCGCCACTCTTTGTCATTTCTGGGGACTTCCATGTGCGTTATCAGTCGGTGGTCATAACAAGATCTGAGAGGAATGTTCTTTTGTTGGGGGGATTTTCCCAAGATGATGATGATGATGATGATGATGATGATGATGATGATACCTTAGAATACATCTAAAACAAGTCGCTCTTGTACTCGGGAGTGTTTCAGTGTATTGGTTATTTCTATGTCATGTTATCGATGGAAGAGGCTGAAGACACTAAGAAATTTGCGACAAAATCTGTTGGAGAGGAAGTTGATCTGATACGTTACTTTAAAGTCAATGTCCTGCAGGTGTAAATGGGCCTGTCACATGGAATAACCACCGTGTGTGTGTGTGTGTGTGTGTGTGTGTTTGAGAGAGAGCTCTGACACACGCAGAAAGCTTTTCCGCAGTACTGTCATGCCCACACTGTCAAGTCGGGTCACGTCAAAGAGGCGTCACTCTCCTCCTCTGCAGCTGTGTGTGTGTGTGTGTGTGTGTGTGTGTGTGTGTGTGTGTGTGTGTGTGTGTGCTACCAACAAATCTCTTCCACACTCAAATCACAGTGATTTTAATGCTGACATCAACACAGTGCCATGTCTGTACAAGCTTTTTGGCCCTCATTCCCCACTCCTCCATCTTTGTCTCTCTCCATCTCTTAGCATCCTTCTGTCACATGCACTCACTCTCTCTCTCTCTCTTTCTCTCTCTCTCTCACACACACACACACTCACACACACACACACTCACACTCACACTCACACACACACACATACACACACACACACCAGCCAGCATCCCATGTGTCTCTCCCCTCTATCTCCATGGCACCGTCCCTTTGCGCATCTTTGTATGTACAAGTGTGTCTGCCCTTCATTTCTAACAGGAGGTTATTTGTCGCACTGTTTCCCTCAATTTATTTTGTCCTCCAGACATTTTTCTCTCCCGTCTGCCCCCATGTCTTTTTTCTTCGTTTCTTTGGAGTGACTTAAAACGACCTCTGGTAAACTGTCTTCATGCATCAGGAAAATGTAAATATTAACGGTGTTTCATGCAATGGAGCCAATATTTTGAAAATACAAATAAAAAAATTGTTTTTGTTCATCTGTGGTTCCCACTCTTCTCAAATCACAATCCACCTAAAGAGTCTTATCAGTTGCATGCGACCCAATACAACCATTTGTCAACTGACAGAAATCACCAGTCCATTCCTTTGAGGGTCAGGACCCCAGATTTAGAATCACTGCTGGACACCAACAAGTGCTGGACTCACCACTTGATCCTCTGAATTATCCCAGGAGGCAATGCATGAACGGTGACACGTGTCTGCAGACTTCATACACCTGTGATAACGTTTATGGAATTTACAGCAGGATCTCTCCTGTGAAATTACAGTCAGTGGATTTGATGACATTTGTTCCAAGGAACACTTTGTAACATTGAAAAAAAGGTCTATTTTTTCATTTCTAACATGTAGAGGACACAGATGAAGATGTCATGAGCATCAACATGCTGTAAATCTATTCATCTGATCATCAGGTTCAGCGTGTCTGATCAGTATACATGTATATCTCAAAATGGATGATGCTCAACATGTAGATTCAAGATTTTTTGGGTGAGAAGGGTTGAAAACATTAGCGTTGATGTCGATTCTATCGCCATATTTAGACATCATGTCATGTACCACCCGTTGCCTGAATGATTAGACACTTTCCTGTTGTCTCGAATGTGTTTGAGCGGGACAATCCCCCGCGGCGTCCATGTTCCTGCTCTGAATGGCTCTGCTGAACCGTGAGTTAGTGACATATCATCAGTAAATACCACCAATGTTCAGTTTTCATACAATCCTCAACAATTGCCTCTCTTTTGCGCTCAATATCCATAATCTCATAAAAGCCTGCATGTTTTGGTGTAGAATTCTCTACCAGTGGTTCTTTTGTGAATCCAGCTCTAAATTAAGATGTTGCTTCAAGCGATCATCACGAGGACAAACTGTGTGTGTGTGTGTGTGTGCGTGCGTGCGTGTGTATGTGTCTACAGTACGTTGGAGGGGTAACAGTCATGACATAACAGCCACGCAGGCTTGGCAAGAAGCAGCCTGGAGGTGGGAGGGAAACAGGCTGTCCACACAAAAGTTAGCAGCAAACACTGGAGCCTGGGTACTGCTTTTGTCCAGCTGTAGGAAACTGCACTGGCAGGAAGGGAAATGCAAATGGCAGCATAGTATTTACAACCAGCATTAACAGGGCGTCATGGAAAATTTGGGAAATGCCACTATTGAATCAAAGGGTCTTTCGCTTTCTGATGAGCGGGCATTTGTACACCACACCTTATCAAACTGGTTGATTATTTTCTAACGCCAAACAAGCCTCCTCATTCTACCAGTGACTTTTGCTTACGTCCAGTCTGGGCAGCCAGTGCTGCATATTTTAGACCAGAATAGCCGACCAGGATGTGTTATTTTTTTTTTTTTTTTTTCTGGATCTAGTGACATTTCAAGTTTAAAAATAGTCAGCATGTTATAGAAGGGGCTCTCTGCTTGGGGAATTGAAAGTTACCAAAAACTTGTGTTTACAAATATAAGATAATAGAATAAATATAATCCCTGAACAAGTTTTCCAGGAGTTTGGCTTTCACTTATGATTCTGTGGTCAGACAAATTCAAGACAACAACCTGAACACTACATGTCTGACTCCGAATGATAACATGTGGTTTTGAGATTCTGTTTTGAAGGAAAAAAACCCTCCAAAAATGCCGGTGTTTGTATGGACAAAAGACTGGTATGCAACAAAAAAATAAAATGTTCTGTCTTTCACCTTTGAAATGTCATCACACTGACTCGCTTGCTCTGAATCCCCCAGTCTCACATTAGAACATTGCCTGGAGAAACTCCTGAGAATGTCCAGATTCTCTGACATTTACAATTCTCATGTACAGCATCTCTGGAGAATGTCAAGAGATTATCTGGAGGCCCGAAGGTCAATGAGTCTGAATGATGTCACACTCATTGATGTCTGAAATGACATCCGAAACCAGCATGATCTCCCCCTGAATAGCGCACGGGCTCAGCCCAGTAAAGTGTTGCGTGTAAAAACACAATCAAATAGTCATTTGAATGCTTACACTCCATCACGTGATAATGCTGCAACATTTTTGTCTTCCGTGTGTCTGTCTCTGATATAACAGGACGAGACGGGGGCCTACGTGATTGACAGAGACCCCACCTACTTCGGCCCCATCCTCAACTACTTGCGACACGGCAAACTGGTCTACAACAAGGAGCTGGCTGAAGAAGGTCTTGCCTATTTCGCTTTACCCAGAATAAGGAAAACATTGAGTGCCCCCACATTTCCAGAGAAGAGATGAAGCATGGCAGACAAATGTAATCCATTAGAGTGTGAACGTCTGCGTGCACACAGCAGCTGAGTTGAATGTCTCCCTTGTCACTAGGTGTCCTGGAGGAGGCAGAGTTTTATAACATCACACCCCTGATCAAATTGATCAAGGAGAGGATCGTGGAGAGAGATTCCAAAGCCACACAGGTATGTGCCGAACCTGTCTGTCCAAGTGTTTCTATGACGGAGGCGGGTTTCTGGCTTCAATGTTAGCTCTAACAATCTAACAAAGTTATTGACACCAAACAAATGGAGTACGTAATGGCCTAAAGTAGGGGTAAGCCAATCACCAGCCTGGCCAAGTATTGATTTCATTACTCTGCATTTGATCATTTAGCTCAATGCAGATTGTATTCTAATAGAACAGCCATGAAGTCAAACCAATTAAAAAGTGCAAAAATGTGGTTTAACTGCAGCCGAGTGGCCCTCCCTGTTCTGTTCACACACCGTTCTACTTCAAGAGATGTCCCACCCACACTGTCGTCAGACACCACTGTCACTTTAGTGATCTCCAATCAATGCTGAGGCCTCTGTGACAGGTTTACCATTCGTACTCCAAACACAGCTCGGCTCCAAATATTGGTCCTCGGCCATGTTGGGTAGTAATGGGTGTAAGCCAGTGGGTGAAAAACCACTATTGGTCGATCCTTGTTTATGTACAATTTCTTACAAACAGATCTGTTTTACACTGCTGAACGAGACTGTACAGAAGGACGAATGGCATGACAGCTCCCAATAAGCAGAGGCAAATGGTCTCAATTGCCCCTTAGTGACTCACAATAGGAGATAATCAATCCCAAATCAGCCATTTAGTGGATGGAATGGATCAAAAGTGAACAAATAAAAAGATGGTTGCTGTCATTTAAGCCAGTTCTTATCTTTTTACTCGATGTATTTCAGATTGATGCTACAAAAACAAAGTGAAGTGCCGCGATTGAAAGCTGATACTGACTCACAACAGGCTGAGTGCATGGTTGAGAGTGCTCTTGATAGCATTGCCCCATGATTATCCGCCCCAGTGCCTGGTCCTCATCCTGGAGCCGACAGTGTCCATGTCCAGAGTGTTTAGGTTTCATTTCTGGACGGTGGGAAGAAATGGAGATGCTTTTTGCATCATTAGACATGTTCTGCAGTCGGCGCACGCGCGCACACACACACACACACTATCTCACGCTTTAATGTCAGTGTCAAGCTCTCATCCCAACCTGAACTTCAAACAAATTTCAACCCTAAAGGCATGTATCAACTTTCAAACAAACCTTTGAAACAAGCAGGACTGGTCAAAAGTACACATGCGCATCCAGACATGAAATACACACACACACACACACACACACACACACACACACACACACACACACACACACACACCACTGTGTTTGTGCAACGCCCCGAGGTCACACTTCTTTGCCAGTGATTTCGCCCTCCCTTGCTTTTGTGAAGAGTCAGGCCGTTCATCACGTTTCACTCTCCTTTAGTTTTTTCTTTTGAAGACAGCGGCACACAAAATCCTTCTGTTCTGTCACACACACACACACACACACACACACACACACACACAGGAATTGCTATCACTATCCTAGGATGAAAGCTTGTACAAAAGTGAATCACCACCCTGTCATCCCACATCCTGAACATACTCCCGATTGCCTGATGTGGTGTTTTGGCGCCTCCTGGATGTCTTAACCTGAAGTTCATTCAACCATGCACAGCGCAGTACAAAAGAGTGTTTGCTTCCTCACCCCTCATCTTCTCCCTTTCCCCAGCAGGTGCCTCCCAAGCACGTCTATCGGGTTTTGCAGTGTCAGGAGGAGGAGCTAACCCAGATGGTCTCCACGATGTCGGACGGCTGGAAGTTTGAGCAGGTCAGCGTGCGCGCCTGCAGAAAGCCCCGCACCGGACTGCTCTGGACTGTGGGTTGGACTCACGCTGCTGCTGACCCTTTAATCTTGACCCTTGGCCTGACCCCCTCGGCCCTGACCTCAGCCCTGCCGTTTGCACTTCTCGATGAGTTTTAGGATTTCCACATCAAAGCAGATTTTGTCCACTTCTTGATTTATTGACCCAAAAAAAAACACCACTTCGATATCGTGAGCTCTGGTTACAGGCGGCACCGTTAGGTTTTGAAGGTTCTCCATTTCCCCTCCTCTACCCCAGCGGCTGCCATGTTACTTTTGTAGCCCAGGGTGGACAAAGTAGATTTAGAGAGAACCTTTCGTGTTTTTATATCATCTGAAAAAACCACCACAGACATTTGTTGACTCGGTATTTTCTTCTAAATCTCACCCACTGGCCGTATCCAGTCAGTCAAAGGCAGAAACCATTCAGCATGTTGATTATTATCTCAAGGTTATGGAGATCAAAGGATTTTCACTCAACGGCCTCTGCATCGGTGATATTCAGACTTCCATGTTACAGTGAGTCTTCATAGCAGGCCTGTCCACACTGTAGCCAAGAAGTACCCCCCCCCCACACTCACACCCCCTGCCCCCTACCCCCCCCCCCCCCCCCCCCCCCCCCCCCCCCCCCCCCCCGTTTTACCCACTGCTTTGGCAATAAGCTGAACTGCATGCTGCACCGCTATCACACACACTTCCCCACCGAAGCTGGCCCACACTCGATTTTGCTGTCCCTTAATATAAAAGACCCCCCTCCTGTCAAACCCACTGGAGTTTGGCTGTCGGCTGTCTGACCCCACCCGTACCATGCATGAGCACCACAATCTGTCCCCGCTTTAGTATGAGGCTTCAGTCTTTCCGTCATTTTCTTTGTCTCTCGCTGTCTTTTTTTTTTCTCCTCTGCTTTAACGTCTTAATCCCTCCCGACACTCACTCTGTCCCCTGTGTCTTTGCCCCCGCCCCCCTCCCCACCCCCTCCCCTCCCCTCCCTTCCCTCCTCTCCGCTGTATATCTCTCTGTGTGTCTGTCTCCCTTCCCCTCTCTAGATGGTGAACATTGGCTCATCGTACAGCTACGGGACGGAGGACCAGGCCGAGTTCCTGTGTGTCGTGTCCAAGGAGCTTCACACGCCCGGATCTGGAGTGGGGACGGAGCAGAGCCACAAAACAAAGGTAAAAGTCACGTCCTCCTCAAACGGCCACCAAACTCTTATGTTAGTGCTGCGGGAGCAAGCTGTGCCGTCCATGTCAGCCCCTCCCCTCTATGTTGCTAAGTGTTTGTGTCATGGCGTGTGTGAAAGAGAAGAGGGGGGGGGGTTCTGTTGACGCGGATGTGTGCTTTGATCCTGCGCTCTCCACTCAAAGCTCCAAATGTCACTTGTCTCCAAATGTCATTCACCAGCACAATCACTCACTCCATCACTCACACAACCCTCTCCCACTCTTATCTTCTCCTCTCACTATCAACCACTACCCCTCTTATATGAATATATACATTTATCAGCCTCAGCTTCTCACGATCCATTCACTGACACTCATCAGCGTGTTCATTTTTTTTTGTGTCGTTTTGTCTTTTTCTTTTTTTGTCCCCGTTTCCTTTGTGTTTTCCCCTCCGTCCTTCATGATGAATGAAGCCGGCGGAGGTGCAGGAGGAGGAAGCAGCGAAGGATGAGGAGGAGAAGGAGGAGGAGGAAGAGGGAGGGAGAGATACCACACCGAATGAGTGGCTTAGAGAATGAGGGAGTCATGTTGCTTTGTTCCAAAGAGAGGCGGGACTGGGTGAGGAACTGTGCGATAGATGTGGTAGTTGGTAGACTTATTAGATGTGTGTGTGCGTGTGTGTGTGTGTGTGTGTGTGTGTGAGAGAGATGTCTCCAGAGATCCGGGGTGTTTCATGGCACTGTCCTGAGGACGACCTCTACGCTGCGAAACTTAAAACTTGAAATACTTTTTTGGATTAAATTTGTTCTGTTTAACTTACAGCTTCAGACTCGCAAGAACTGTTTTCCAATGTAATGAAATAAGATCTATTTCATCCTCATTAAATGAGTTGAGGGTCCACAGTCAGCCTGCCTGTTTGGAAAGGGCAGTCTGCTCATGTTGAAGATAACTGCCGCAGAGCACCGTCCACAGAACCATGAAACTGCACAACAGCTGCCGTACAAAGTAGCTGTTCAAATGTCGATTGTAAAAGCGCCTTCAAGCCAAACACGACAATCCATTTATATATAAAGTCAAAACAAATACATGACTAGATGCTAAATTTTTGCTTCCGTCGAGCCGGGCCGAACAATTTCTCTGGAATGCGCCGTTTATTTTAACATCAAGAGCGAGTCGTCTCTGCATGCGAGTGTGTTTTTACAGTGAAAATCTATATTGTATTGTTGACAATGAGTTAATTATACAACTGCTCGCACACTGCAATACCAACTACAAACACTGAGCCAGTAGGTCTCATTGTTTAGCTAACGACATCAGGTTCAGTCCTCGATAGCTGATGTGATCTCAGTACCATTGGCTTGGCTTTGGAAAAGACTTTGGACACATTCTGTCCCCATCTAATCTTAACTGGTCCTCATCGAGGCATTGTGGGACTCTTACATCCCTCTAAATCTGTGGTACCTCACATCAGGATTTGAATTCAACCCATCTATACTTGAATCTGTCCGAACCTCGTTATATGATGACCAAACACCAGCCACCTCTCTTTAATCCCCCTCATCACTGCTTGGCACACATCGTGACTTTTGCCAAATGATGAGTAAATAAAGAAAAGTAAATTCTCTGTGAGGTCATTCATTAAGACCTGTAGGAGTTTCGTGTCCGCGCGCGCACACACACACACACACACACACACACACACACACACACACACAGCCTGGTCCAGCAGTGACCTGGCGCATCTTTGGAGGTATTGATTGAGCTCCGCGCCTCAATGCCCTCTCATTACCGGAGCCGTGACATGAAATATCCCTGACCTTTTTTTGGTGCTGCAGTCGTGTTAGATGTCCTTCTCCAGTCTGTGTGTATTATGCTGTATATCCACTCCCAAGTGCAGACACACGCACGTCACATAAAAAGACCTTTGAACATATCACGGCAAGTAAATGTCAAAGGGCCGCACAAATACACCCACTTAGAGAAATGCAGTAAGTGGCCACATCGTGGCCGTGTGTGTTTGTGTTCCCTGCCACTCGAGCCCGACTCCTCAGTACAGTCATTTTCTGTCACCATCCTCATGACCATTCTCACCATCATCACAGCCAGACTGAGACCCTTGACATAGATTGTTATTGTTATATTGATATGAATCTGCACTCCCTAACGTCTCCCTCTCTCTCTCTCTCTCTCTCTCTTTCTCTCTCTCCCTCCATTCACTCTACAGCTTTTCCAGATCCACGGCTCACGGATGTAAAAACAAAACAAACCCCCCCCCCCCCAAAAAAAACATATCCCCCCCCCCCCCCCCCCAAAAAAACATATTTTCCCTCGAGGCTCATTTCAACAGTCTGTACATTGCGCTGTATGTTGCGTCCATGGGAAGTCATCAAAACAAAGATTGGTAAAAAAAAAAAATAATAAAAATAGGATAATCTCAGAATTCATCAGGAATATTTTTCATTAAGACTCATTTTATCAATAGGGATAAACTGTGTACGAATATAATATTGCTAAGTAGTGGAGCTTAGTAAGTTATAACCAAAGATCCAGATGAAAGCTGACTGGTGCTTAAATGAACCTGACGTAGTGCAGAGCTTGTACTGAAACGCTTTTATCACATAGGAAGTGGAGGTGGAGGAATCCGTTTTGTACCGTTTCGATCTGATTGCAGTTGAAGTCTTGTATGGCCGCTAAATGTGTTGTTTCTGAGTCGACACATCAAGAATACAGTGCATTTCCATTCAGACGTGTTCACAACACCATGAGATGGAGCAGCAGGCTCAGACCGGTTGTTTGTTGTTGTTGTTGTTGTTGTGCACTGCACATGGACACTGGCATCGGCTCTTATCACTTAAAATCCTTTTGAAAAGAAAATTATTTTCACATCGGTCGAGCGGTAGAATTGTCATCCACTTGCTCGACGCTAATCCAGGGCTTCTCCTGCTGTGTTTTCATATTGGCTCCTCCAGACAGAAAAGTGAATAACTTCCTTTTCGCCCATTTTACTCTGTCCAGAAATAATCAGCAGAGAGTCCAGGAGCTCCCAGGCGGCGTGTCAGCATTCAGCAGCCATTCAAAGTGAATCCATTGCTCTCTGATCCCTGCTGTCCTCTCTGTTACTTTGCATAATTCAAAGGCTATTTCAGGACAGAAAAATCCATCTTGGCTGGAGGAGAACAATCGCTGTGACCCTGCCAACTTTTTGTCATCAAGTTTGCAACGAGGCAGAGTCGGTAATGTCGAGATTTGTCGCTCTTGAACGTTGAACAATTGGGTTTAGTTGGCTCTACAAACACTGTCTGACAGCCCAGATCAGGATTAGCCACATTGTACGCGCACGCACACGCACACACACGCACACGCACCACCCTCCATTTCACACTGCAGCAGCTCTGTGACACGTACCTGCATCAGCTGGTGCCCGTGCACACTCAGCGGCAGCAGCTGCCGTGTCGTCTCGGTCCACTTCCCCAGCTGTGATCCATGTCCAATCTTTGGCTCTGACGGCAGAGGCGTTGGCGTGAGTCAGGAAAGGCTTGAGCCTGGAGAGGGAGAGCGGGTGACTCAGGGGTGATTCACTGTTTACTAACCGGGAGCCTCTTTGTCCACTTGAGTCGCGGTGACGCTAAGGAGCGGCACTTTACTCACACTGTCAGGCCTCAGTGGGGAGATCCACCACTGTGGAGGTGCGTGGTTTAATTAAAGGTTTAAAAAAACAAACAAAAAAAATGCTCCTAAGTTGTGACTTCAAACGATCTCTGTAGGCAAACTGTGGGAGCTGCACTGCCTCTGAGTCTCTCTCTGAGATTCAAACCTCCTGCCCCGCCCTCTCAGAGACTGCTCTGATTGGTCAGCTGCTCCCAATTAATGTAGGATCAGTAGGATCTGACAGTAGCTGATATTGTGTAAGAGAAAAAAAAAGCAAGACTTATTGGATTCCACACTAGATGGTCAGAAGCTGCCACGTCTGGTCTGCGGGTGCTCGTCAGTTAGCTAGTTTGCCCAATCGACATTCCCATTCAAGTTAGAGTTTCGATGACGATGAGCCTCCCAGAGGTTCATCGTCAGGAGAGCTTGCAGATGCCTCTGCTGGTCAGCACATGTATGACACGCACTGACCCACAACCTGCAGGAGACGCACAAATCGCACGCAGCAAGTGGCAATAAGCAGTTCAGAGGGAGAGACAATCCAGATCATAGTTGGTGACTTTTTTTAAGTGACGTTTAGATATAAAGACTGCAAGTACAACAATGTGTGTGTGTGTGTGTGTGTGAGAGAGCGAGAGACAGAAAGTGTGTGAGTATAAAACATCTTGTCCATTTTCAGCATCAAATAGAATAGTTATAGAACAGAGTGAAATATTAGAGTAGTGAGGATACACTGAGTCGCCATGCTTCGATAATCACTACGGACACATTAGTAGGAGGGTGAAGACTGAACGAGACACTTCCCTTCATCGTTCTGTTACTTCAGCGTTCGTCGGACTCGGATCATCCGGTGCCTTGAGTTCAGACTTGACGCGTCGAAAGACCCGAGAGGTCAAACCGAACCTGGGCTTCATCGCGTGTGTTTTTTTTAATCATTTCATTCCAGAAAACATGGACTCAACCTCCTCCCTCTGACTCGAGTCCAGGCTCGTTTCAGTTTGTACATTTCTTCCAGCACAATCGCTCGCAGCGTTTGTGTGTTTTGGTTTGCCTTTTTCCCAGAAGGTGTTCGAGCAGAGACAAAGATAGTTCACACACTGAACACGCAGCGGCGGGTTTCATGGGGTTTTCTTTTCCAAGGTTTACTCACAGGTGGTGATCTTTCCGTTTTAGAGCAGCTCGTGATGTGTTGTTGCGGCTGACTTTGCACCAAAATGGCTCCCACATGTGCTCTGATGTTTCCATGCAAAAACAAATTTCCTGCTCACAGCACCCAACTAGCGCAGTGCCATGTAGCAATGACCATGAAAGTATAACAAGAACTCAATGCAACATGGGAGATGGGTGGGCACATAAAGCCCAGACGGTTTATTTACATACAAGTCCAAATGAAATAATTAAATCTATTTTGGATTAGAAAAAATCTTATAATCCTGCCGCGGAGAGAGAAGTAATGATGCCGATTGCCAATTTCTCAATGTGAACCTTTTTCTTTTTGCAATTAATTTGCCACGGTCCCTCGACTTGGCTCTTATAACACTAATAGTCTGTGGTGATGACAAACGACCGACCCCCCAACTTTGTAGGACCACCAGCTTGTTGTGGTCGTGCTCAAAGGAAACATGTTTACGAAGCAGGAGTCGAACAGATCCCTGGTCAACATGGAGCCACTAATTAAATACATGCTGTATGAACAATGCTGCAGGTTACTATAGAGACACGCCCCCCCCCCCCTCCACCCCCCCACCCTCATTTTCCTAATTGCATTTAGTAAAAAGAAGAATCGGGTGGTGGATAGAGCTCAGGGGTGGATCACACGTATTGAATGCATGAGGTTGTCGGTTCAATTACCGGCCTCTCCATCCCGCCTCAGACGGAGGACACTCGGGATAGAAACGTATGCTGCAGAAGCTCACCAGTCGCTCCAGTAGAAAAGAGCTGGTGGCGGAAAAAAAGGATGAAAGTAGGAAAGGTGGAGATTTGTCGATGCATCTGAATATCTGAGCGTAAGCAGGGGCCGTACGAGAGAGAGCTTCGAATGATTCTCTCTGCAGAATCTGAATCCATGATGTTCTGCCCTCGGACTGTGAGACCACGCCGCCGAGTAGAGACAAGGAAACATCCCTAAGGTTTGAGGTGGCGGCGCTGCAGTAAAGCAGCTTTTACTATAAACGTCCTGCCTTGTTTTTGTACATTTTTTTTTGTTGTCTTATTTATTCTCGAGGTTTTTTTTTTTTTATGCGACACAATTTGACTTTTTGTAAGTGGGGTTGGGGGCAGTGATGTCATCAGACCCTTTCGTTTCACTGACGGGAAGACGTCGAATCTGTTTTTAGAGTTCTCCATCAATAAAAACACATTAGGTCAGTTTGATAAACCTCAGTTGGCTCATCCGCACACCTCATTAGTTTTTTGGGTTCACACTGTATCGATACGTTTGTTCACGGTTTGTTAAATGGTTTCTGCTGCACTAACGTGTTTTCACATGGTATTTAATGTGTTTAAGTCTTTTTCATTTGTCATGTTTCCCAAAAAAAAAACAACTCATTTTTATCAGATGCTGGACTTTGATTTCTGCTGTTCATATGTTTTCATATCGGAATACAAACTTCAAAGTGACTCACGAAAAGTTAAGGCCTCGGATAAACTGTACAAACGCTACGTTTTCATTTCTCAAGAACCGGAACAATATCTGTTTTTCAACAATGTGACTGTATTTCATTTGACTTTTCTTTTTACTTTACTTTTTTTACTTATTGTAAATGAATGTCACTGTTCCAAACTCAAATTAAACTTTGTCCTTGGGCTATAAATGAAGATGTGACAATCCTGTGGGGTTTTTTTTGTATATACACATCACAACCATGAACATGCGAGGATCAGCTCATGTAATTGCAGACGGGCAAATTATATAGAATAACAATTCATTTAGAACTTTCTTCAATTTTATCGAATGCCATTAGAATTTGATATCATGGGATGTTTTCAATGCAAAGCTCCACGTGCATGCGCTGCAAGGATCATACCACTACATACCACATACTATTTATTGATAACTAGAAAGTGTCCTTTTTACTTTTGAGCTCTCCAGTCCAGAGGGTGTATTTAATCATTTCATTGATATATGGGTGCACATACACATAAGTCAAAACTGAATTTGGCTGAATCAAAAAAACGGTATAAGTGGTCAAATGCAAAAGAGCCGTTTGGGAGTCGAAAGAGCCGACTCCTCTCGGTGAGCCGAGTCAAATGACCTGGCTCATTAAAAAGACCCGGAATTCCCATCAGGAGTGAAGCAGTTTCAGCTGCTTGTAGTCGCACCTCCACCTCTAGGTGTCACTAATCACACACGCTGTGCCCTAAAGCACAGGTACCTACGAAATCTACAAAAAGGACTGTCACTCACCCTCCTGCACAGAAAGGTCTGTACGCACACGACAACTCATTCTGTTGGCGACTTTACAATAAACAGGGTGATTCAAAAATACCCCCAATCCCCCTGCCCCAAAAAAAATAAAATTTCCTAACTCTTAAGAACACCATGTCCACGTCCTCATCGGAGGTGCAAAGCGAGTCCGCCGCCGCGTGCTACAGGAAAGTGCTGAGTGTGTTATCCACACAGGCCAGGTGCAGGTACTCGGGCTCCTGCGCTTCACGCTCGGCCTCGGCGTCCGAATCCTCCTCCTCCTCCTCCTCCTCCCCCTGACTCGCAGTCTTCCTCCGCACGGACGAGCGGGAGCAGCGCTCCAGACACCTGACGATCATGTGGGCCAGGTCCTGCTGGAGCCGCTGGAAGTTCTCTCTGTGGGGACGGGACGCAAACGCAGCCGGGCTGAGTGTGGGTCACTGTTACATGTGCGCACGCGGGCCACGGGTTGAGTGTGGAGAACAGGTAAACGGGTGACAGTTGAGACTACGGTTGCGCCTTCGAGTGAGTTGTCTCGATCACACCCCCCCCCCCCTCTCCCCCCACACGCCCCCCTCCCCCAGTGGTGGGGGTGACATAACGGTCCTAAACCCTGCCTTCACCATGTTAGTAGTGGATGCTAGAAGCATTTTTATACACACTGGAGTCAGTGTGAATTTTTATTTTACAGTTAAAGGTGCAGTGTGTAAGATTTGTGTCATTTTTTTGCCACTGATACAAGTATCACACAAAAATGACATTTTCATCAGTTTATAATTCATCTAAATGTTTTATTTTTGTCCGACTTCCCTTGGAAGACCCCACTGATGTATGATTGCACGAGGAGGGGGTCGTCTCCATGGAGGCCGCCATGTTTTTACAGCAGCAAAAGTTGATGTATGTCAACGTCTCTTGAGTTTCAAGGACAACTGAAGTCGACCACCGGTTCTCCTGCACGTTCAGAAGGGTGAGGGTGAGGTGACGGATATGACGTGCAACTTCCCCTCTAGATGTCACCAGATCGTACACACTGCGCCTTTAAAAGGATTTGTCAGCTTTAACCAGAACCGCACATTTCTGCCCCCCCCCCCCGTCAAAACTCAGTGTCAGCGTTT
>JAFBJT010109043.1:27976-43396 GCA_016785325.1 Chascanopsetta lugubris
CCCCCCCCCCCCCCCCCCCCCCCCCCCCCCCCCCCCCCCCCCCATTTGGCATCCACCGCTCCGTGCAGCACATCTACTGATGCCGAGTGGAGGATCGCAGGTTATCGAGCGCGTCGCAGGCGGCTCATCGTCTCGCTGCAGAAACTTAACTTATGGTGAATTGATAAGTGGAGCGGAACAGTCTGCGTGGCAGTGTATATGAGGAGGTGCTTCGTTAGTGATGTTTGTTGCTCTCTCTCTCTCTCTCTCTCTCTCTCTCTCTCTCTCTCTCTCCCTCGCTCGCTCGCTTCGGACTCGTTGCTCACTGGCTCCCGTTCGGCCCTGTGCTCTGGGCTGCTGCTCTTTGCACCCAGTGTTGCCAAAGTGGTTCAACCGAGACAGTTGCTGTCCTCGTTATTGTGCTGTGTCCGTGCGGAGTCGGGGGGTTGTTGGGTTAGGGTTAGGGTTAAAAAGCCTCCCCTGCTTGAGGAGTTAGTGATGCCGTACTCTTAGCCATAATGCTCATGCTTAGGCTGGTAAGCTTGTAGGGTTAAGGTTAGAGTTAGCTCAGGTTAGAGTTGAGGGAGGTTTAGGATTAGTGTTAGTGTAGGGCTAGGGTAAATGTAGAGTTAGGGTTAGTGGAGGGATAGGGTTAAAGTTAGGGTTGGATAAGTGTAGGGTCAGAGTTAGGGTTGTGTGGGTTTTGGGTTAAGGGAGGGTATGTAAAGGGCTGGGGTTGAAATGAGGGGAGGGTTAGGGGAGGGTTGGGGTTAAAGTTAGGATTGGGTGAGGGTTAGGGTTTTGATTTTATAATCAACCTTATCATCATCATCATCATCATCATCATATGCACACACACACACACAATAGAAAATAAATACAGCGAGAACATATAAAACTATATCTGCCTCCTCACACTTTTAGATTTTTGCACACAAAGCACCCTGGGAGATTCTGGGATATGGTAATAATTATAATATATGATATTTTTTACTGCATGTTTTTAAAGCTTTGCCTCGGCTGCTGCTTCGCACTGCACCTGGAGATCACTCGTGATGCCCAGTGATGTCTTTTCCCTTGAATGTGCAGTTTGAAGAGCTCCTTCACTGCTGGGATATAAATAAGAATATTATTCTACAGGTCCCTGCGGGATCCTCAAGGAAACAACAAACAACACCAGGTGTTTAGGAAATAAAACTTTTGCATGAGTCCCTGTATATTTACAGTATTTTTAGTTGTTGTTGTTTTTTTTGAACCCCGGTGACGTGAGGATGAGGACTCGGTCTTGTCTTTTGGATCAAATGGAACCGGCTTGTTTGGCTGCCGGGGTTATTTGTGAAATGTGCAGTCGGGCGCGACGGCCAGATAAAACAGAAGGGGAGAGGAGAGGTTGTGCTCTGATTTCAGATGAAGAAATTCTGAACAAGATCAAGTGCACACTCACAAGCACAGGAACTGGATGTGACCCACATGAAAGTGTTTGTTAGGATGATGTGTTCAGATGTTTTTTGCAGTTGCATGCAAACAAAAACAACATAAAGTCTGCAGGAAGTGTTTGGAACAGGTAGATTGCTCAGTCATCCCTTTTAAAGGTGCAGTGTGTAAGATTTGGTGAAGCTGCACCCTCACCCTTCTGTCCCCAAATGCTGTGAACCGAGGGGGAAACACTGCACAGCTTGCCCACATCCTACTCCAAATTTGCGGGGGAGAGTCCTGCAGTATGTAACTGTTTTGTCATTTTTTTTAGAAGTGACAAAAATGACAAAAAAAAATTACACACTGCACCTTTAAGAAAATGATAGAATAACAACATATGTCCGCAATGTGCGCGCCAACACTGCCGCCCCTGTAACTATTTAATTACAGCACAGGAGCACCCTATCTTAGCCTCGCTAACAAGCCCAGCAGAGTTCCCAATTATTATAACTGTCAAGACCACTCCTCGAGGGCTTCGATGTTTTCTGAAAAAAGAAAAAAAAAGAAAAATTGCTAAAAGTGAGCAGCAGAAGGCCTTGTTTGATTAATCGGTGCAGCCAGTGTAAAGTGTGTGGCAGGGGCCCTCGGGGACCTGGGCAGCGGCGGTTAAGGGAGCAGGCAAGCAAGCAAGCAAGCAGGCAAGGATGCAGGGAGGGAGGCAGGGAGGGAGGGAGGGAGGGAGGCCGGGGCTGAGGGAGCAGCGGCTGTTGACAGTCCCCAACCTCATTAGAGGGCTATTCAGAGGAGGCTATTTGCAGTGCAGTCTGCCGGAATGTGTCTAACACTGAATCACTGGAAGGGCTCTGAAGTCTGCTGGTGCGTCGTAGCCATGTCAAGGCCCGAGAGCAGAGTAGAGCGCCGCACACACACAAACACACACACACACACACACACACACACACACACACGCAAACACACACTCGAGTGTTTGTAGCACTGAGACTGTTTTGACATTAATTATCCTCCCAGGGCTGCAGGCCGGAGCTTGCGGGCAGGATATTGGCAGGAGCCAATTGGAGTCAATGCTGGTGTCTTTAATTTCCCGATGTTGGGTTTGGAAAGGGTCCTCGGAGCAGTGCTTTGAAGAGCTGGAGCTGATGTTTGCGCGGTCACTCAATGGGATGTCCACTTGCTGCATGGTTTCACTTTTGGTCACAGCGGGTCCACGGCAGAATACTGCCCCTGATCAGCTAGCTAGCTACAGTACTGGGTTGGGGGGGGGGGGGGGGGGGGGCGGTTGCTTGCTCGCGGGGTAGGTTGCCGCATGTCCAAGGGAAGCTGCTGCGTCCTGTTCTATGGACACGTCCATGATGTGACCGAACAAGGCAGCAGCCATTGGCAGCTGCGCCGGTCTGACCCCACCTCTGCGTGGAGTCAGGCCGAGTCTCTGCAGCAGCGCTGACTTCCTGCAGCTCAGGTAACGTGAGATCACACTGACAGGGCAATAACATTTCCATGCCCCCTCCTCCCCTAAACGGCTGCGGTGGGAGCGAGGGATAAGAGCAGAGGAGCGGCACTCGGGTACTTATTTATCCCAGACTTCAATAAAATGAGTCGGGATCAGCCGCCCCCCCCCCACCCCCCCCTTCTGATATGCTCAGTTTTAACGGTGGCAAAAACAAATGAATGCAGCTTTACCTGGGCGACACATCGCCAGTGAATAACCTGTTGCGGGATAACAGTAGAAAAGCGTCTCTCTCTCTCTCTCTCTCTCTCTCTCTCTCTCTCTCTCTCCCTCTCTCTCGCGCGCTCGTGCGAGCGTTTCTCCACCAGTGAGAAATTGTGTTGTGATGCTCCCAGATAGCAAAGAGTGAACACAACAATGCCTCAGCGCTCCCGGGAGAGAGAAACATTACACTATTTACAGCCGCGCCTCCGTCCTCCCCGAGCAGCGGCCTTTTGAAGAACAACCGGTGTCACTCGCCAACGAGATGCAGGGGGCCAAAGTGATTGCGATGCACGGGCGCAATTATCGGGAGCGGCTCTGCACGGCCTCCTGGTGGCTGCTGCAAAGGGATGCAATCAAGTTCAGTTGCTGTAATAGCAAGTGTCTTATGTGTCTATATCCAACAACGCAGTAGCCAGTATTAACCTGATTTCATTGGCCGGGGCCCACGAGAGCAGTTTGAGTAAACAAGGCTAGCGAAATAAATAAGGAAACTGTAAAAATAGAAACTAGCTTGCAAAGAGAGAATAGCTTCGATTAATCAAGTCCCTTAGTTGTGGCAGTGCATGGATTTATGTTTTGGCGCTTTAACTGTGTCAAAGCTTTTTAAGTTACATCTGGACCGATGCTAAATCTGCGCCAACTCTTTGTTTGGGTTTGTCAACAATGGATGAAGTGAAAATGCTCAGCAGCAGACAAACAGACCGGCCTCCGTTTTAGCCGCACGTGCCACAACACATTAAAGTCATTTTCACCAGGAAGGAGGAGAAGTCTGGCTAATCTACGTGATTGCATAGATAAGCAGACGAAATTTCAAAGACACCATCTTGCCCCGACATCATTTGGATCCAGGAGGAGAAATTCTAACGGACTTCATCAAGGTCTCATGGTCACATACATGGTCAATGGTAACTTGCAAATGGGAGGAGCCAAACAACCATAATCAAACCTGTATCTTGTCTCGTCTTGTCTTGTCTCGCCTAGCCTAGCTTAGCTTATTTGAGCTAATCTCCCCAAACAGCATAACACAGAACTGCCCCCTAACTGCAGTCACCTCAATGACTCCCAGGTATCAATGGCCATCCACATCTTGACCCCGATGACCCCGACAACCCACCAACATCCGTATGGACCTGATTGTTCAACCTAATGACTCTTAACACAGGCACATACCCATAGAATGTGTGTATACGTGAATCCCGAATCTCCCATTAGTCAGTCTGAAGTGAAGAAGCCCTCAAACAAAAATATATCAAATATAAACACTTAGATATATGACAATGTGCTTATGACAGAATCAACTTTTTTTTCACATGTGTTTTTACTTTTCAGTTTGGCCCATGTCTCGTCCACTAACCTGGAGCAGCCAGAAGTGATGACTCATACTACAATCAGCCACCAGGTGGCAGTGGAGATGCACTTTTTGGGGAGCTGTCAAGTTGTACATCTTCATCGTCTTCAGAGTGCGGTCAGTTGGCCTCCATTCAATAAAGTGTCATGAATAAATAAATAATCTCTGACTTGACCCTGGATCGCGGTTAATAAAAGCTGCAGTTCCCCCAACTCACCACTGGGTGATCCCACTGTTCTCACGCGTCCCCCTAAGCTTCTTTGATAACAATCAACACCTGTAACTGTAAGCCCTCTCTCCGGGGCTATGTTATGTACTATCTGCTTTAAGAACCAACAAAGAAGAAGAGACCTTCTCTCACTCGAAAATAAGGGAATGTTGTCGGAAGAGGGCTCCGGATTTTTTCTCGGAGGTTGTGCGTGCGCTCTGGTTTTTAAAATTTATTTTCTTGCACAGTATCTCGTATATCCTGCAGCTTCCTCCTCCACCTCGGTCCTTGAAACACAAAGAGAATAGACCAAGAGTTGGGGGGGGGGGGGGGGGGGGGGCGGTTGCATGGGGCTCCAGGTGAAGGCGCTTCTTATTGATGTTTGAACCAGGTTTTCCAGCTCTGGCTGTCAGGAGGCGAGAACCTGGAGTGTGAGAGTGCACCTACACCACCATCGCACTTGCACTGCAGCCTACAAAGAGACTCAGGTATGAGGCTTGTTCAAGCAGGAACATTGCTCCGCCTTCCCATGATGCCCTTCGGCCGGCGCCCTCGTGATTTGATGCATTGTTAGCATTGTATACTGTTATGTATTATTAATATAGGCTGGAGGTGTCAAACTCATTTTCACCAATCAGCATTACGGTCGCTCTCCCGGGGCCTAGACGTGATTACCACCTCAAATATTGCAAAATAACTGTCCTCATATTTGATCATGATTTATCTTTATTTAATTTACAATTAATCTATTATTTATTTAAATGTGCACTTTGTACAACTTTGGTCATTTGTGTCACTTCTAAAAATATGATGACATAATTATCGACATTTTCGTCAATTTATAATCACCTAAATCACCTGTTTTTTTTAATATTAGCCTTAAATGAGCCCATTAATGTATGTTTACATGAGGAGGGGCTCCTCTCTATGGAGGCCACCATTTGTTGTACAATAGTAAAAGTGGGTATATCGTTTCAGTTTTAATGACAAGTGAAGTCGACCGTAGGTTCTCCTGCATGTTCAGAAGTGTAGGGTGAGGTGATGGATACAACATGCAACTTCACCTCTAGAGGTCACCAAATCTTACACACTGCACCTTTAAGTTGCAAATATTGAATTTGCATTTCCATACATGTGACAACTGTAAACATAAAAAAAAGTGGCAGGTGTAATTAACCAGAATTCATGGGCAATGTGTGTTTTAGACTTTCATTTTTAGACAATCATATGCCTTTAAGCCCTCGCCACATTTGGCCCGCGGGCCACAGGTTTGACACATGTGCCATAGGCCAAAGCAGCAGTAGCACTAGCAGCAACAGCAGCAGCAGCAGCAGCAGCAGCAGCAGCAGCCGCCTCAACAGCTCCTCAGATGTTGCTCACTGTAAGCAATCATGCTCTCGCGCACATATCAACGTGTCAGGCCCTTTTTGTCCTTGAGCTGCTCCCTGGAACTAATTTGTAGCCGGGCTAGCGGCGCGCAGCCGGAGCCACAAACACACCAATTAAACTGACATTCAGCTTTCTGCTCTCTTGTCTTTCAAAAACACACCGCCGCCTCTGTCCGATGAGTGAGGGGGGCAGGGGGGGGCTGGGGGGGGGGGGGGGTTCACTGGGGGAGGGGGGGGGGGGGGGGGGGGGGGGGGGGGTTCACTTGTGAAATCTCCACCCGGTTCCCTGAGTGGGAGCAGAGGCAATAATTACCGGGCAACACGTTTGATTTATTGTAGCTCCACGTCCCCTCGGCATGGTTATAAAATACTTGATGCAAAGGAGCAGCGGCGGCATCATCATCCCACATTCACACACACACACATACACACACACACACACACACACACACACACACACACACAGACACACACAGACTGGCAATGCAGCAACTTTGGCTGCATGGGTTCATATTACCGCATGAATATTTAATCTTGTTTTTTTATTTTATTTTATTTTATTTTTTTACCCAAAACTGTGCATGAGTGAGTGAACTTTGGGAGGGTTCAAAGGAAGTTTGATCAAGCGATCGTCCATGCAAAGTCCAATCTGAGGACATAGAGAGATAGAAAGAGAGCGAGCGGGGGGGGGGGGGGGGGGGGGGGGTCGGCGGATGTCTCCAGACAAACAGACAGATTGACGACGTTATTGGTGAACTGAGACGGAAGAGGGATTGAACCTGATACCTGCACCCCCCCCGCCCCCGCCCCCGCCCCCCCGCCTCCCAACAAACTCTGTGATTGAGTCCCCACTTGGCCGGGGCCACTCGCCACTGGCTTTAAATATCAGCCGGTCAATACGACAGTGAAAATAATGAAATAAAATATGTATTAATGTGGAAAAGGCTCGGCAATGTCATTCTACCACAAACATGATACAGTGAAGCCGGGCCCTGACGCAGGCACATTTCTGCTTTTAAAGGTGCAGTGTGTAGGATTTCGCTCATTTTTGTCACTTCTAAAATGATTACAAAACAATGACATACTGACATTTTCATGCATTTATAATGACCTAAATGTTTTTATTTATTTTATTTTTTTTACATCTTACACACTGCACCTTTAAGAGCATGGACGCAAACCTCACAGAGAGATGTTGCTTGGTGGCTCAAGGGTCCGAGTGAGTTCGCTGCTTTGAGCCCAATTGTTCCCTTTGCCGAGACATTGCGCCATGTCCTCGGGCAAGAGAGTGAAGAGAGAGAGAGAGAGAGAGAGAGAGAGAGAGAGTGCGCTGTAACAGAGCAGGAAACCATTTGGCATTCAATGAAGGCACACAACGATGTTTACACCCATCTGTGTAATTCATCTCCAATGTAAACAAAATCATACTGATTGAGAGATTCAAACCTTTATCGTTTCCGTGAACGCGAAATAAAGCCATCGGGTTGGAGAATATAAACTGTTTTGACATGTGTGGTTAATTTGCCAGAAATAGCTACAGAGGAGGAAGGAGCGTTATGTTCCATCTGCACCTGTAAACAAACGTCGGTCTCATGCGAGTCAGTCGATCAGCAGCGGAATGCGCGCAAAGAATTTCAAATTAAAAAGCCTTTTCACACCGACTGAATGAGACAGAGCGAGTGTTTTCTGAAAGCAGGTGAAAGGCAGAGGTGTTCTTTCAATGTTGTCCACGATGCTTTTTGATCCATTCTGGCAATAACAAACAAGAAGCGAGCTGAGGGGCTGACGAGGAATACTTGCAGTTCACAGGGTGGCCACTTGAGGCCACCTCCAAAAGCGAGTCAATTCCCATCGTCTCCCATGTTTCAAAAAATGCTCCGCTCGTTTCTATTCCCTCAAGGTTTGAAATTGACACCTACTTGCCGACTTTACGTGGCTGCGGCGTCGGCACCATGGGCCCTCCCCCAGCTCCTCCTGTGCTCCGCCTCTTTGACCATTTTGGGATGAACCAGGAAGTAGGAGGAGTTAGGCACAGGAAGTCCAAACTCCCTGTTTGGAATATGTTTTACACATACAATAGTGTTATTGGGCCGCAACAGTCTCCTAAATGTTACAAAATTGATCAAGATCAAATCGTTACACATTATTGATTATCCACTCGCGTTATTTAAGTGTAACAAAACAAATCTGAATGACTGAATATTTAAATCTAATGAAGTTATTTTCTCATCAAGTGAACCAAATGTACCATTAAAAGAGAGAAACTTCAACGATTCAAACAATAAATAACTCAAACTGTCTTCAGGGTGCTACAGTTGGGCTGCGTCAGATGCGACTTTTGACATGACACATTTTCAGGTTTGAATTCCGATGAACTGGTCGTACGTCAACATAACTCTTACTTCATCATCCCACGATCTGCTCGCAGATGCACTGCGCTACTGTTCGCGTGAACGAGTGAATGGGGAAACTGATCCCTCAGCACGAAGCTTTGTGCACGGTAAATACAGCTCACGTCGCGTGCGCTTCCTACACTCAAACGTACACACATTCATTTCCATTCACAACAGGAACAACCACATCGTCTGCACAACACTCCAGCACAGTTCCAACGCAGACGTTTGCAGATAAATAGGCGTTCACGTCCCCTAATGGCTTCTGTGTGCTGTAATCATGTAAAGGTTACAGCAGCATTATCCATCAAGGCTCCCGCTCTGCAGCAGCAGCAGCAGCAGCAGCAGCAGCAGCAGCAGCAGCAGCAGCTGCTCCTCTCTTCCCACTCCATAATTTGAACTAAGGACGAGCATATTTAATGCAAATTACACAATATATTAGGGCTTACAAGTTCTACAGCCCCCCCCCCCACCCCCCACCCCCCTTTTTTTGGCACCCACTAATACGTTTTACCCTGGATTAGAAATAAGTACCTCGACGTCTCAGCTCGCCGTGTCACCCTGCACTTGTGAGGACTTCCTGCATCTGTAGTCAGAGCTGCAAATGTGATGTCTGTTTCATTGTGTATTCTACGTGTGATTATATTCATATATACGTTCAGTTATTTGCATTCATTTGCATTCTCTGTTCACGATTGCATCTGCAGCATAAGTAGAAGAGCTGTGAATGAATTGTGTTTGTGTCAAATTCCCCCCCACCCCCCCCACCCCCCTTTTTTTGGCACCTACTAATACGTTTTACCCTGGATTAGAAATAAGTACCTCGACGTCTCAGCTCGCCGTGTCACCCTGCACTTGTGAGGACTTCCTGCATCTTTAGTCAGAGCTGCAAATGTGATGTCTGTTTCATTGTGTATTCTACGTGTGATTATATTCATATATACGTTCAGTTATTTGCATTCATTTGCATTCTCTGTTCACGATTGCATCTGCAGCATAAGTAGAAGAGCTGTGAATGAATTGTGTTTGTGTCAAATGGGGGCTGACAGGTGAGTCCAGTGTGGAGGTGGTAAAAACTCTACTCTCTTTGCCTTTTATAATTCAATAATGGTAATGATATAGTACGAGTAAAACTAGTAGTATTAGTGAAACTGGTACAATCTCGTTGCACATTGTGTATAATGACAATAAAGGCATTCTATTCTATTCTATTCTATTCTAATAACGATCAAAACAATAATACTAATCATGAAGTAAAAGCAATAATTCTAACAAGAATAATGAAAAAAAGAGCTCAGTCCAATGATGATTGCATGTAAAAGTATTAATACTAATACAATAACAATAAAAAATATACAGGAAATACAGAAAATTGAATCATCTATCCATCTATCTATCTATCTATCTATCTATCTATCTATCTATCTATCTATCCATCTCATGCTACATGTAACATGTAACACATGCCATCATGAGAAGAAAATCACTGACGTCTTCATGTCACTTCCATGATAAAAGCTCCTTTCATGATGAAAGGTCGGTGTTTGTCTGATTAGTGTGAAAACATATCATTTTAACATGAAAGAGCCTCGTCCTGTTTCCATGGCGGGAAAAAAAGGTCTTGATGCAACATGAAGGAGACGGGTCATAGATTAAAAGGAGGATGAGTATCATCACCGCCGCCTTTTACTTCCTTAAAGGTGCAGTGTGTACGATTTGGTGAGGTTGCATGTTGTATCCATCAGCTCCCCCTCCTCCCCCTGAACATGGAGGAGAACCGATGGTCGACTTCAGTGGTCATTAAAACTCAAAAGATGTTTAGTACGTCCACTGTGGGCTATTGTGAAAAAAACAAAAACAAACATGGCAGCCCCCATAGAGGGGACCCGCCCTGGTTCAAACATGCAAAAACCAAAAAACTCTGCACCTTTAATAACGAGCCACAACCCAAATCAATATAAGAGAGTTCATTTTTCATGTAGCCAGCATCGTACTTGTATTCCGCCGTGATCAGTCAGCAAAGTAAACACACTTTGCAGGTTTTCTTCTATGAAACGGTGGATGCTAACTAGCATTTCAGGGCATCAGTGCCTCCTACTGTTAAGGAGTGTGAATGGATGGCACTCACATCACAGCGGCAACTTTGATCTCAATAACTTACTGGTATTGGGAAGAAAAATACATTTAGGTGATTGTGAAAAGGTCATCGTGTAATTGTTTTGTCCTTTTTTTTTCTCTCCTACCAATAGAAGAGACAAAAATGACCGAAATCCTTTCAGTCTCTTCTTCAACTACAAACAAGCAAAGTTGGGACTCAGTTTGTACTTTTTAAACGAGTGCGTGATGTTGTTTCAGGCGAGGGGAAGGGGTTCGCGGTCACTCCGAGAGCTCGGGCCGCTCCTCGGCTAACGAGGCGGTGACGGCCCCGGCGCATGAATAAGCACCGGGGAGGCTCCGAGCTCCCGTTTGAATTCGAATAAAGTAACTCAGCTTTCATGACGACTTAAGGTAGCGGAGCGTGCGCCTCGCAGACTGAGCTCTCGTGAGGTTATTATAACAACGAGGATCGCCGCATACTTTCTTATCTTTTTGAGAGACTCTCAAAGCAGATTGTGTTCTTTTCATATCACACATGACAAATTCCCTCTTACACCTGTCTGCTATTCTGTCCCATAATAACAGATGTGCTCATGTTTTTTTCGTTTTTTTTCAGCGGAACCATTTTGGCTCAGCGGCTCGAGACGTGTCCTTGATCGAGTGATACCATTCGGCGGTGTGCGCAGATACTTAATGGGCTGCGTAACAGTTTTACAAGTGACAAAAATGACAGAAATGGTACACGCTGCACCTTTAATGACGAGCCGCGCCTCCATTTTATTTCAGAAAATCCATATTTCATGTAGCCGGTGTCGCACTCGGTCAATTAGCAGATGTGAACAAACGTTGCTGCTTTTCTTCTATCTGTGAAATGAAGGGTGTCTATCAGCATTACCGGGCATCATCGCCACCTACCGTCGAGGAGTGTGAATGATCGGCATTCAAAAATGCCCTTCAAAATAAAAGTAATGAGTCCGCGACCCACCGGTTGAAAACAGAAGGGGTCTCACCCCGCCCCAGCCTCTGTGTTCTTTTCAGAGCTCTCCATCCTCATAAAGATCCCTGAGAAACGAACCCATGACCTTCCCCTCGCTCTGCTGAATGCGCCATGTTCATGCCACACACCTCAACCTGTCATTTTCTGTCGCTGGTTATTATGAAGCTGCTCGATTTGCCGCTGATCGGGGATCGAGTGAGTGAGACAAGGGACTCTGCAAATGTTCGGCCCCCAGCGGACCCCTGCAGGTGTGCAGTATTTTTAATGGCACACAGCCTCTTTATGGGCCGGGGTGCAAAACTATAAAACATAACAGTACAGCGTTTGCTTTATTAGCACTTAGAGGACTAAATGATCATACTGGTGTTAAGTAGGCGCAGTTGACTTTTATTGTGAAAGTCTAATAATCGATGGACAGCGTGGAACGACCTATTTAACAGCCCTGATGCCTGTAAGGCTCATTCTCTGACACTGACAATTTCATTTAAATTCACTGAAGGTGTTTTATTTCATTCTAACCTATTGAGCAGGATTGAAAGTGTTTTTTATATTTACATTTTTTTACTTGTACATAAGGTTGAACATTGTAACCCCATAATTCCGTACGCTGTATGTGGAATGCTGAACATTGTGTCAAACCTTTGAAGTGTTGATATGCAGTGTATGGACAAATGGCTTTGGTTCAGTAACTCATTTAAACTCATAAAGAAGCAGCAACAAAGCGATGACAGTCTCGCTTTATGAAAAACGACATTCCATTGCCTATAAAATATTGTTTTTGAATGTAGTGTGCAATTTCAGTAAAGTTTTCAATCCTCGATGACACTTCTCATCCGTGTTGCCGCAAAAGTTTAACTCCAAACTTCATTCTTGACCTTGGAAACTTTAAAACCTCCGATCCCTCACTGCAAAACTCATATTTTAAAGAAAGAGGCTTTAATTTTTTTCTCGAAAAATGGAAAAATCTACAACTCAGTGACAGTTGGAGAAACGCCAAGAGCAGATGAGGACCGGGGGCAACAGATGGAAGGTGCAGGATTGGTGGAGGTGAGGAGACCCAGTGATAATAACAGTCCACATCCATTATCTCCAAGGTGTGACCTTACACCTGGAATCAATCCAGGGCGACACTGGGCGAGAGGCGGGGCTTACTCTCTTCACACCAGCCCGTCGCCAGGGAGCGGTAAACAACCTTTCACACTCGCATTCACACCTATGGTCAATTTAAGAATTCCCGTCAGCCTCTAGACCGGCAGAGGAAAACCGATAGAGACTGAGAGACCGTGCAAATGTCATGGGAAAGACAGGGATTTGAAGCAGGAGGGTTTTATTTTTTTTTTTTACACTTGTCTTCCTTCTGAGCGGTTTCTATATATAGTATTTTGGAATTTAGCAAAAAAGAGGAACAACAACAAACACTCTAAAAGAACCTTTTATTCAACAATTGTCTTTTTTAAGAAAAAACCTTTAAGAGTGTACAAAAACAATAATACTCTCTCTTTAAAGAGAGAGTTTGTATGTCCTACTTCTGCTGATAGAGCCCTGTAAGGGTTCGTCTGCAAAGAGGGATCACTATCTGCAGTTATTCATGTGTATTTAAACAACAATTTATGTGAATTATAAAAACGTTTTTGTAAGTAAAGTGCATATTATAGGATGAATATCACGAGACTGTAGTGAATTTTTTTTTTTTATTGATTAAAAAAATGAAAAGCCCAAAATATTAACACATCGAGTCTGCATAGTATAAAGAAAATACATTTTGGCTCCGTGAGGTGTAACTCCAGCCTAATGGTGTATGTGTGTTACTTTAAATTGGAGACGTTGCAGTGAGGAATTAATAGAGCAAGACTTCATTCTATTAAAGATCTTCTACCCCAGACGTCTCCATCCATCGTGACTCTGACTCTGTCGGAGGATTTCTCTCCAATCTATCGGATGGATTTTCAAAATAAGAGAAAACCAAACTCTCTCTCCTTTATCCCCTTGGGTGGTACGCATGAATATGTTAATTGGTGCTGCACAGTGGGCGTGGCCTACATTCAAATCCACAACCAGATGAACAAACACCACATTCACCAGCTGCCTCCTTTTAACCTGATTTAATTGGCCGGTGCTGTTTGCAGGGGTATTTATATTGACACCGTATGATTGGCTGGTGCCTCTGCTGCTGCTCTGCCCTGTGCAATCAAGTGTTGATGACACTCAACAGCCTCCTGGAAGAGTCATTACTGCTCATTCTGTCATGAATAAAAAATGTTTAGCATCTTAAGGGGCATTCCGCAACTTTTGTGTGTGTTTTTCCATATTAATGCTTTGTAAATTTAAAGGTGCAGTGTGTAAGATTTGGTGACATCTAGAGGTGAAGTTGCATGTTGTATCCATCACCTCACCCTTGCGCTACCAAGCATGCAGGAGAACCAGTGGTCGGCTTCAGTTGTTAAAACACAAAAGATGTTTAGTACATCCACTCGAAACGACTGTAAAAACATGGCTGCCCCTGTGGAGAGGACCCGCTCCTCATGTAAATATACAGTCATGGGCTCAATTAAAGGGAAATGGAGAAAAAAAAAAATAGTTAGCTGATTATCAATTCATGAAAGTGTCAGTATGAAATTGTTTAGGAATATTTTAAGTGACAAAAATGACGGGAATCGTACGCACTGCACCTTTAATCTATATTTCTCTCTCACATGCATGTTTTGTGCATGTGACCCTCTCATGGTGCCACATTTAAAACAGGAAGTGACAAGCTAACTGGAGTCAGCTGAGAGAATCACTCACCCGGTGCAGCTGGATGAGTTCTCACGTCACGTTTCACCTTCTCCTTCTTCTCCACAGGTGAAGACCACCTGTAATTCCACAGTGGGGAATCTGCATCAAGTCTGTGGTTAGAACTGCATCCAAGAAGACGCATTGTGCATGATTAAGGGGCGTGGCCTCTTGACTGACACCTGGCCCGACCCTCTGTGACAGGATCATTGGCCCAGCCCCAGCTCTACCTTTACTCCGCCTCTTTGCCCATTTTTGGGTGAACCAGGAAGTGGGAGGAGTTAGGTGTTGTTGTTTTGTTTTTTTTACCTTTCTGCCTGGGGCCCCCAAAGTCCCCTTGAACACATCATTAAAACTATCAGGGACAGATTCAGAGAAACTGGATTTGAGACGGACGTGACTCATCTCCACCAAACACGTGCTCCATTTATTTACTTATTTATTCGTTTCATTTGAAGCCAAAGGATGACTCAGCACTCTGTCATGCCCTTCATGTCAGTGTGTGTGTGTGTCCCAATGTTCTCAAAGCGAGGACGGCGCAAATATGGGCCGAACTACGTCCAATCAGCACAATGCGGAACTAACTCCACATATGTAAAATAGATCATCGAGTTCATTCTTCATCACTCAGCGTAGCGTTGTCATTGCTGTATTTCTCATTCGATAAACATGAATTTTACGTGTCACCCGCAAATATGTCTTGAAGAGAGCAAAATTCAATTCAATCACTCATGCATTGTAAGTGAAGATGAACTGTGTCATGCTCATGGAGGACGCTCATTGCTTGTGAGGTGACCGAGCCCCGAGCCTCCAACCCCAAAAGATCAGGCAAATGCAGCATCCTCGCTCCCACGCCCTCGTTTACATCGTCCTCTCAGTCTGATTGGATCCCAGCGTCGGATGACCTCATAGCGCAGGTGCGTCCAAACATCAAAGTGCGGCGCACGTGACGGGGGAGGCCTCGACACTGCGGACGTCAACGCGCATCAACAGCGGTGTAGGGGGAACGGTGTTCGCATCTTCTGCCGTTTCAAAGGCAGACAGCTCTTCAACATGAGGGAAGTGTTGAGGGCAGGAGCTCAACCACTGAGGG
>JAFBJT010109043.1:44594-61520 GCA_016785325.1 Chascanopsetta lugubris
CGGTGACGCGTCGGCGCGTGCCGCATGATTGATTTGACGGCCGCTGCCTCAAATGTCCCAGCGCAGCCACAGCCGGGATCAAAGCGCCGTCCTGAGGAGAGCGGCAGTTAGGGAGCAGCAATAATTCATGCCCGCGAATGAATGAATGAATGGTCGGCCTCCGCTCCGTAACAGCGAGGGGGCAGAGCTGATGATTTCACATTGACACCTCTGCTTTGTTTTTGTCGGCGATCAAAATAGTTTTCCAGAGTTGCGCTGATGATGAAAGGCAGAATGTTCCTTTGATGAAGCTCAGGGAAGCTGCTCTCACCAGTCCAGGCTCTCCGCTCACAGAAGCTCTCGCCTTCGATGAGGAGGCAGAGACAAACGTGTAAGTCATGATGATTGGCCAAGGGAGAGGCACATGTCATTTAAGGGGGCGGGTCCAAATGATTTGACATATTGGAACATCTAAAAAAGTAACATAGTAGTTACTTTCCCAGGTAACTAGTTACTTTGAATACACTGTAACTCCATTACTAAATTAGTAAACTTTCCGGGAGAAGTAACGATAACGGGTTATTTCTTTATCATGATGTAACTCCATGACTGGATGAGGAACTTTCTGGGAGAAGTCACGAGTTATGGTGTAACCTCCTTAGGAAATTAGTTCATTTTGTTTTGTTTGTTTTACTTTTTGGGAGAAGTAACTTTCAGTAGTTACTCTTATTATGCTTGAAACTAAATTAGTTACTTTTTGGGAGAAGTAACTAGTTACTTTATTTTTTTTTTAAAGCAACATGCATTTCCACCGGTCGTCGGCCGGTCAAGGGCACTTCACACCAGACCCGATCTGCTGTTCGTCACTACGTGTGTGTGTGTGTGTGTGTGTGTGTGTGTGTGTGTGTGTGTGTGCGCGCTATGGAGATTTAATGAGGCACACCTGGCCCTCATTCATAATGGAAGGCAGATTTCATATTAATTTGGTGGCGGTCTCAGTGTCCGGGTGTGATGTCAAACAGCTGCACGGATCCCGTCCGCGCTGCATAATGTATGACGATCTCACGTTGGTTTAAAAGCGGCGGCGGCGGCGGAGGTCTTCATTGTAGCCAACTCAAAGGCAGCTTAGTCACTCCATGTTGGATTAAAGTGTTAATAAAGCACGGAAACCTTACAGACAGAGAGAGAGAGAGAGAGAGAGAGAGAGAGAGAGAGAGAGAGAGAGAGAGAGAGAGAGAGAGAGAGAGAGAGAGAGAGAGAGAGAGAAGAAACGAAAGAGAATCACAGCAGCCTGGAGGAAAACTCGGAGCTCCGGCACAGTGTTTGTTCTATTGCTCTCCCACTGGAGGGTGAGTGTGGTGGGTGGCAGGGGGTGGGTGGATGTCAGTGCAGGTGTGGGTGCAGACTGTAGGCAGCACCTCCCCTGTGTGGACGCGCTGCATGGATCATGTTTGATGCTCTGTGAAGGAAGGTACAGCTCGCGGCCAAGAAACGGTCGGACACATGAACCCTCGTCAAACCACGTCAGGTGGATTTTAGTTTTTTCCGACTCTTTGATTTGTATATATATATGTGTGTGTGTGTGAGTGTGTGTGTGTGTGTGTGTGTGTGTGTGTGAGGTCCAGGAAAACATAACATTCCTTCAAGGTACAGGTGAACCTGAGCAGCGGTGAAGACTGAAGAACTCTTGTTCCAGTTTTTACCTTGACTGTGATCTGCCATGAATACTGCAAATATTTCTACCGTAATGCAAATAAATATTTACAAATGAAGTTGTAATTGTGAAAAATCAGTCTTTCGCATTTTGGATTTTTGATGATTGCGCAAAATAAGTGAACACAAGTCTGAGTTAATCCTCACTGAGGCATACATGTGACTCTTTGATGTCCAAATCTAATGTTTGTTTTTCATTTAACCGCACCACTCGCACTCCGCCTCTGCGCCCATTTTTGGACGACCCGAGGAAAGTGGGAGGAGTCAGGGCAGCGAACGAGTGAACTGCCCTCCACGAGCCTAATAAGCCCTCCGCAGAAACCTATGGGCGACACCACGGACACTACATCCATCTTTACATACAGTCTATACTCAGCCCAGCACCACCTACTGGCCTTTGTTGGTAGTGCACTATGTCGTGTCTTTGTGGTTCTTATAGCCGAGGACTCAATTTCTAACAATTGCGTTTGTCATCCAAAATAAATGAAACTAAAGATGTTGAACAAGGCTGAAGTGTGATATTCTCATCGGGCCACATGCTCATTCAAAATCCAACTTCTCTCAGAAAAGCTATCAAAAGATGATGAAATGTGTTTTTGTAACTAACGAGCCGTGACCAACAGGAAATGTGAGTCTGCAGTTGAACCATCTGGGTGAGAATTGTGTCAGTCGAACAATTACTCCAACAATCGTCCTGGAAATGAATGTGTGCATGAACTCTTTCATAAGCTTCTGAGAGGCAGTGTCATTGTTGAGTTCTTGTGTGTATGTGTGCGTGCGTGTGTGTGTGCGTGTGTGTGTGTGTGTGAGAAAGAGAGAGAGAGAGAGAGAGAGAGAGAGAGAGAGAGAGAGAGAGAGAGAGAGAGAGAGAGAGAGAGAGAGAGAGAGAGAACAAATTGCAGCTCCAGCAGTGATAACTCTTTGGTAAAATGTGAAAATGAGCAAAGGCCCTGAAATATATAAATTTCATTCATTTCAATTTGTCATTCCACTCATCACCAGCAGATGGTGGTATGGTATGAGGATATGAGACCTTGGCAATAAAGTAAAGAGCGTGACACTCTGGTGTACAACTTTCATTTCCAGAATACAAAATAAAAAATTGAGGGAAATGAACAGATCATTTTATTTTGAAAGTTGTAGAGGAAGGCATGGATATCTGAGATGGTGATGTAAAACTCTCATTTCCATGTAAAAAGTAAAAACAAAAAAAAAAGAGAGAATTGACCTGAGGCTTTTATTCTGAAATTTGTAGAGGAAGTCGTGGAAACATCCCGGTGACGTATATTTCACAGATCACATGAAAACTTTTTTAGTGAGTGTAGCAGTCAGTGTGAATGAGAGACACTTTAATGGCTCACAACTCGCCCAAGTGGTGAAAAAGTAGTATTACGCTGTGTCAGTTTTGATGTTGCTACTGTCATTGCTAAATAGTAAAATGATTGTTGTCGTTATATCTTTCATTTCAAGACAGATCGGTAAATAGAGAGACTAAAATACATCGAGGGATTCAAATCTCTCTGTACAGGAATGGTTCGTGAAAATATCGCAGATGTCGTGCGCGTTCGTCATGACGACTCAACAAATGAACAAATGCTCCCTAAGCATGATGGTGGCAGTTATTCTGATGTCTCACACAATGAATCCCCAGTGCATGCAGCTGTGTTCAGGAGCTGGATGTGGGTAACGTGCACACCCCCCCCCCCCCCCCCCCCCCCCCCCCCCCCCTCCCCCCCCCCCCCCCCCCCCACACACACACACACAACACACACACATCTCAGCTAAATTAAAGAGCCGGAGCCACAGCTTGAGTCTGTCACAGACGAAAGCATTCGTCATCACATTACCTCTATAAGTATTCGGAGTGATGGCTCACACACAAAGAGCCATTATGAGGAATACCAAGATGTTTACATGTTAGCATGAGGACACACACACTGCCTCCGGCCACTCAGTCTGATATGAGGGGAAATGACAACTTCCATTCATCTATGCTTATTTGTTTATCTGCTTTATTATTTACTATATTTATTTTTGCTCACACACGTATTTTTATATACGTATTGGACAATTAGACTTTCGGCCCACTTTCTTGTTTCCTGGGAATTAAAGTCTTAAGAATCCATGCCCTAATAAGGCAGGATATAAATGGGCCCGTTGGACAGTAATGGTTTTTGGTGTCTTCATTTCCAAATAGTACAATTTATAGAGTTTATTTTGGAAAAAATAAAATAAAATAAAATATACATATAGAAATAATAGAAACTCCAGGGAGATGGAGATAGTGTGCATACACATGTCTGGATGACAGGAAATGACTGCGGCGAGGGCTCACATAATGAGCAGCTATATCCTAAAAAAGGGGGTGCATGCATGTTCAGTGTTGATTTAAAGGTGCAGTGCGTAGAGTTTAGGTGAAAGTCTTTAACATTTTGATGGATAGATAATTCCTTTAAGATGAATAAGCACATACGAATGCTACAGCCAGCTCCTGCAGCTACAGACACAGATATTGCGAAATAAAAATCAAGTTATAAAAAAATAAAAAATAAAAAAAAAAATGATCTAGCTGGCCAGATATTACTGTGGTCGTCCAGAGCCACTGTGGATTGTATTATTTCATATTATTAACTGCACCTGCACTATTCCCACCAGAATTCAAGATGTCTGCCGCAAGAAAGGTCTAATGTCCTCATCAGAAGGACTGGCACACACCCAGATCTTAATGTTCCAGACTGACCCGCGTTGTTGTGCCGGGAGAACCGGGCGACGGCCCCCGACTCGTGTGGCCCCTGTCCGCTGACAGAGATGCCAGATGAGACGTGTCATTACTCAGTGGTACCAGGCCCCTCCCACCTCAACCCACCTGGTGGCCACTCACCGATAATTCTCCCGTGACTTATTATCCGTCGGGCGCACAGAAGAACTTGATGCATTGCACGCTGTCACATGAGAGGTAAAATATTTATTTTGTTGGGTTTTGCTCTCGGCCGGTCGCTGCCAGGAAGTGTTGATGTATTATACAAAAGGGCCGCCGCACCAGCACCAGCACAAGGCATGACAGTGTACAACAAAACGCTTTATGTCTCAAAGTGAAATATGATAGTGATGGATGGCAGCGGCGTGTTCACCTGACAGCGTGCTAGGGGGAAGAGTGGCAGAGGGGCGTCTGCTGTCAAATGAACGGTAACCTGTGCGAGACAGAGCGCCCCCACCCAACGGGTGCTGACGAATGAGTGGAGAGACCTGCAGTTCACAGGGTGGCCACTTGAGGCTGACTGCAAAAGCGACTCAATCCCCCATAGACTCCTATGTCATTATATTGCCATTTAAAATTGTGCATAAACAAGGGGCGTGGCCTTGTGAGTGGCACACGGTCCAGAAGGTGACACGCTCTGTGGATGCTGTGACAGCACCATGGGCCCCACCCAAGCTCCACCCGTGCTCCGCCTCTTTACCCCTTTTATGGACGAGCCAGGAAGTAGGGAGGAGTTGGGCATCGGCAAGATGGCCGATGAGGGAACCGCCCTCTGCAGAGACCTATGGGCGACATCACGGACGCTAAGTTCACTTTTATATACAGCCTGTAGCTTAAAGGTACAGTGTGTAAAATTTGGCGAGCTCTAGAGGTGAAGTTGCATGTTGTATCCATCGCCTCGTCCTCGCCCGTCTGAGGACGCAGGAGAACCTGTGGTCGACTGCAGTTGTCAAGAAAACTCAAATGATGTTTTTGTGTCCAATCTGGGCTCCTGCCAAAACATGGCGGCCTAAACGGATTTGAGAGGAAATTTTTTTTTTTTTAAAGAGCTGTTTTAACATTTTGGTGATGGTGTTATTCACTTACTGATGTCAACAAACAATGAGAAACGTACATTTGACTTGTAATTGCATGAATGCAGGGATTGACATTGATACTTGGTGTTTGACCTGTAGTACCTTGCAATATGTGCTGACAGCATCATGTTTTCATGTTGTCCAACGTTTACACTCGTGTCTGTGGAGCAGATGTATTAACTGTACGTCCGCCATGTTTTATTCATACTGCAGACTTTGCTTTTACCCCAGATGTGCAGAGATAAACACAGAGAGGATCCATCCATCCCTCCATCCATCCGTCCATCCTCTGCCCCTGACACGCATGGGGTTACATGAGGCTGGAGCCTTTCCCAGCATGCCCTGGGTGAAACCAGGGGAATCCAGAGGAAGCTTGACTAACACACACACGCGCACACACATACACACACACACACACACACACACTGGGGCCCCCGGGGGGTGGAGTGGAGCCGGGGCCTCCCTCTGACGCCAGGAGGCAGCAGTGCATGCGAACCTCTGAGACACGCACGTACGCCGCGGCACCTCTGGACATTTTCCGATTCTGTTAATTAGCTTTTCTTTCATCTGCGTCTTGGCAAACGCTCGGCGGCCTGCTTTGCATAATCATGAACCGTCGTGACACGGCCCTTTCCAAAAAAGCAGCTGTTTTAAAAAAAAGAAATAATGTTCTAAAATCAAATTAAAGTCATTGGAAGTGGCGTTTAGTCGCTGTTTGTTTAAAACAATTGCAATTCTTCCGAATGAAGTCGCCCCGAAGCTGCAACAACACATTTCTGTCAATCGGCTCCAGACAACACACAATATTACTTTCAAAAGATAAACAGTGCACTCTCTGCCGTCTTTGCTCATGGGTACAGTGACAGAATCCAAACCCACCATCACCCCACATCCTGGCACGACAACAAGCGGTTGCCATGCCAACAAACATCCATAGACACTAAACAAGAGGGGGGGAAAAAAATCAAAAACAGAAAACAAAAATAAAAACAAACAAATGACAATACAATCTGAGAAGATTGAGCTCTGGACCGGATGACATTTGCAGCATTTGTATGTTACCATGGTGATCTGAGTGACGCAGTAAATTCTGAACCCAACCTCAACAGCTAACTTCGTAGTTAGAGGTTCTTGAAATATGTTTCCACCCCACAAACCCTGCGTACTCTACCTTTAAGTATTTGTAACTGTAACTCTGTATTGTGCATTCTGGTTGTTTTGCATATTCTCTACCTTTGAACCGAATTCCTTGGCAAACCTCAGGAACTGGAAACAAGCTGTGAACACAACCCTGACCCAGGCGACTCCGCACTAAACAATATCAAAATTTAATTGGACGTTTTTGTTTCATGATCATTGTAAAACTCTCCTTTTAGCTCCGCTTTGCTCCCCACCAGCTCCTGGGGGGGAACGGCCGCCTCATTAGCAGCTAAATGTTGCACTTTGTTCTGCCCCCAGGCCTAAACTTTGTCCGTCAGAGGCGTGGTGAGGTGCAGCGCGGAGCAGGTGGTGTACAGTCAGATGGGGAAGGGGGCAAAGAATGCAGATAAGAAGGAAATCAAATGTAAAAAAATAATAATAATAATAATAAGTTTCCATAAAACCAAAAATATTCTAATTAAAATCGAGTACAGTTTGGTGAAAGTGAGTCAGGAGTTGCTCTGCATGATAAACTATCAATCGTCCACTCTATAGATTTCATTTTGTACAGGGGCTTTTGGTGCAAAGTGAAAGTAGAAAATTGTGTTCATCCTACCTGGTTTATCTGCAGGCAATGTTATCGTTTTTAAAGCTGCAGTGTGTACGATTTTGATCAATTTGTGTCACTTCTATCTATCAAAATAGAATTATAAAACAATTCTATTTTGACATTTTTACAGATGTATAATCACCTCGATGTGTGACTTGGTTTTTACAGGGCTGGGTCCACCCTACGGGGGCTGCCATGTTTTAACAGTAGCCCAGAATGGATGCACTAAACATCTTTGGAGCTTTAATGACAACTGAGGGCTGCCATCGTTTCCGTTCAACACCATCTTCGGATGCAAACGTTGCAGACTGAGCAGGAGGTTTCACCTGAGTGAAACGTTACCAAAGAGGTCAAAGGTCAAAGGTCGTAAAACGGTTTGACAAGAGCAGAGACGAAAAATGCCACAAAAAAAACCCAAAAGGTCAAAGCAGGAGTCGTTCAGCAGCTCAAGCCGGAGGAAGGGAACAGTGTGTGCAGGAGGGAGGGCGGAGAAGAGTCAGTGCGCGGAGAGAACGAGAGCTCAGATCCAGGTGAGTGGTGAAGCTGCAGGTGACACAGGAAGTGACAGGTGACTAACAGGTCAAAACAGGAAGTAAGCACGATGTAGCACAGGTTCACGGACACAAAACTACATTTCAAAATAAAACAAAGTGTGAGGAAAAAATGAACATGAGGCCATGAAGAAAAAATTTCATGAAATGAACATGGTCACCATCGCTCACGGGCTGGCCAATGACGGGAGGCTGCCACCTGGTGAGGGAAGGCCCAGAAGCACGACCGCCACATCCCACATAACACCACAACGACGGGGGCACCGCCGAGCAAACTCAAGTCCCGCAACCCCTACGACAGAGCGGCGCGGGAGACGCTCCGTGCCACCGCTGAGGGCCTGTCAAGAAACGATTGGCTGGCGGGAAGCTTGGAAGCGGGAGTGAGAGCAGGCTGGTCCCACACGCATCCGCCACTACATCCGTGATCCAGGAGACGGTGCCCGAGGACACCGTCTTCCACGCCGACAATGGGCTCGGCTGAAGGGTTCGCCGACTGGGGGTCGGTGGCTTCAGATCGACAAAGAAGGAGCAGAAAGCACGACATGCGAGTGTGGAACTCTCGAGCCGACGGCCGAGCCTTTAATCAGCACCTGTGCAGGACCAGAGACGAGGGGCGTGGCTACGAGACGGAGGGTTGGACCTCCGATGTTACACGGAAGAAAAACAGGAACTGGAATGGCATTTCGCCATGACCCAAAAGATCCGAGGACGTTTTTTTTTTAAAAAGGCGACGCACAACGGGAGACTTCTTAAAGGTTCATTGTGAAAGATTGAATGACATTGAAACTCAAAACCTGGCTTAGCTTGTCCATCATGGGCTTCCGTACAAACATGGGGGGGGGTCTCAGTTGAGATGACCCACTCATCCCCCAAGATATGAAATATGAATAAAGATGGCTCCATCTGGGGTAATGGAAACAAGCATTCATACATTCATAATGATTTCATATTCACTCGCTTTCAGTAGAAAGTCAAATCATTTCACCTAAATCTCGCACACTGGACCTTTAAGTGCTAAAATTGGATTTTTGAAAACCTTATTGGGAGTATGGCGCGACGTCCTGATGCTAATCAGAGCCTCGGTTAATCAATGATCCTTTCACCGTAGATCAATCACAGCTCACCATGAGTCTCATAAGATCACTGTGGTTTCAATTACTGCTCGACAATTAAGTCTGCCAAGGCTCTGATTGGTCGACTGGGTTCGCCGTGATTAATGGGATCCCGAAAACGGGAGGAGGTCCAGCGAATCCAAATATAGATGTTAATTAATTTCAACGAGGTAATTGGTTAATTATAATGAAATAATGAGTTAATTATGGGACAGGGGTTGTGATGGTGTTTGGCTGCCATCACACATCAAGATGACTTTGACAGGTTAAAGGACATCGCCGTGTTTCTTTTTGTCTAACTTTATTGACCCAAACAGCTGTTCGTCATCTCGGAGACACGGCGGCGCTGATGACGGCGCTGCCGCTCAGCTCCGAGCTGAAAACCACAATAGTGCCGGATCTGTTCTTTTCCGTCCTAAATCTTGTTAAAGTCTGTCACAAATCAGTGAGCCTGGTAATTGCTATTTGTACTCTCTCTCTCTCTCTCTCTCTCTCTCTCTCTCTCTCTCTCTCTCCCCGCCCGCTATCAAAGTGTTTTCAAGCCGCACCCTGGATTGTTGCAATTGATTTTTTTTAGGTTGTTTGTAACTAATCAAACAATGAGGCTCCAGATGAGATACTAATTGGAAAATAATGTAGGGATTATGAAATTGCGTTTTAAAGGTGCAGTGTGTACGATTTTCGGTCATTTTTGTCATTTCTAAAAATATTACAAAACAATTACATTCTCTCATTTTCCTGAATTTACAACCACCTAGATGTTTTTTTATTTTTATTTTTTTCCCATTACCCTTAAGTAAGCGAATTAATGTATATTTACAAGGGGAGCGGGTCCTCCCTATGGGGGGCCGACATATATTTACACCAACCCAGAGTCGACACACTAAACATCTTTTGAGTTTTAATGGAGTCTCCCAAAACACTGATTATCAATCGTTCGCCATGTGTGAACTCGTCAAACACGTCATCGGCAGCAGCACCGCGGAATCTAGATTTCCAAATCAATCAGGTCATGGCACAAGGAGGAGGCGATGGGAAATACGATGAAGGGCTGAGCCCGTGTCAGGAGCCATGTTGCATCGGGCTCCACTTTGGTTTTGGACTGAAGAGAAACAGAACGAGTGTCGGTTGGAATCAGGCTCAGTGTGTTTCCTCTCCGGTTCCGCAGTCACTCTCTGTTCTTTACAACTTACGTCCACTTAAGCCTTTATCCGTTCACCCAGGCGCCATGTATCAGTCTGTGCTGAGGAACATGAGGATGAGGATTCATAGTGTCTCTATTAAAGGTGCAGTGGGTGAGATTTCTGCCCGTTTTGTCACTTTTGTTGGGAGAAGAAAATGCAGCAAAACATACTGAGGTGTTCAGAATCATCTATTTACATTTGACTACCCATTAGACGTGATGACATGAGCCCTTTAATGAATATTTACATGAGGAGCAGGCCCTCTCTACGGGACCGCCATGTTCTTACAGTAGCCCAGACTGGACATACTTGAGTTTTAATGACAGTTTTAATCACCAAATCGTACACACGGCACCTTTAAAGGTATTTGAAAAAAAAATTAAACATTAGAAGTAATTATAAATTCATGAACATGTCAGCATGTGATTGTTCTGTAATACATCTAAAAGTGACAAAAATGACCAAATTGACCTTTAAGAAAGGGGGGGGGGTATTACTGTTTTTCCGTTTCTGCACAAACGCTCAAAAAAAATTGTGATTTCAAAATCCACTTCCCGTGTTATTAAAGTGCTTCTCCAAGCGTTTTCTACCTGACCCCTCTTACAGCCGGACTCGCCCTTCAGATCCCACCCATTAGCCGTTTACAGCAGATTATTGGTCGCGCTCTGCCAGTTTATCAGGTGTCTTCCTGCTACAGTACGACGGCTTCGTTGTGTACATCGATGGCACCGGTGGCGGTCGTGGTGGAGGGGGGGAGGGCGGGAGGGGGGACGGGTAGTTTTGCTCCTGGTATTGCTTTACCAGGGGGGCCCCCGTGGAGATTGAACACCCTTTTATCCCTTCGCCTGCAGTGGCAATCATATAATTGTTTCTCAGAGCAACCATCTGAGACTGCGAAACCATGTAATCCCCCCAGTGCTGCTGTGATGGCGCCACAATAGCAGAACTATAGAGAACTCTAATGGTCTCATTGTGCGGTTTGTTTCTGCAACAGAACAAAATGCCTCTCCCCGTTGCTCGGGTTCGGATGGGAACCGTGGTAGAAGAAGAAGAAGAAGAAGAAGAAGGTGAGACGGAGGAGGGTTGCAACTTTCCTTTCGTTGCAGCGGGAAGCGAGGAACTGCAGCTTTCGACATAGTTTGAAAAATAATTCCTGCTTCAATTAAAGGTGCAGTGTGTACGATTTTGGTCATTTTTCTCACTTCAATGGGTAGAAAGAAAATTCAACAAAACGATGATATACTGACAGTTTCATAATGACCTAAATGTGTCATTTTTTTTTTCTCATCACCCGTCAATGAGCCCATCAATGTATATTTACATGAGGAGTAAGTCCTCTCTGTGGGGGCCGCCATGTTTTTACAGCAGTAAAAGTGGACGTACTAAACATTCCAGTGTTTTTAATGAGTATGTATCTCATTTACATCCTGTCCCTTTTTGATACTTCAGTGATGAAAGACAACAAGTGGCAATGCACCATGACACACAGGCTTAAAGGTGCAGTGTGTAAGATTCTGGTCATTTTTGTCACTTTTAAAAATAATACAAAACAATCACATATTGACATTTTCATGAATTGATAATCTCCTAAATGTATTATGTTTTCCTATTCCCCTTATTGAGCCCATGTATGGTTATTTACATGAGGAGGGGGTCCTCTCTACGGGGGCCACCACGTTTTTTTTTTCAGTAGCCCAGAGACATACTAAACAAATCTACTGAATTTTGATGACAACTGAGGTCGACCATAGCTTCTCCTGCATGCTCAGAAGGTTGAGGGTGAGGTGAGGGATACAACATGCAACTTCACCTCTAGACGTCACCAAATCTTACACATAAGCACCTTTAATTTTTTTTTTGGTGTCAGCGTGAGATTCTATTTTTGCATCATACGCTCCCACCTCTGGACTTCGCCCTCGGCATTTATCATTACTGCATTACCTGTCAGCTCCCTGACTCCGTCACGTCCCCTCTGTGGGGAATTTCCTGTATGCATGCATGCAACCAAAACCATGGAGCACCAGCAATATGGTGCCATTTCACAAGGTGAAGTGGGTGAATGCAGAATAGAAGAAGAAGAAGTGTTATATTGACCTTTGGAGACAGACGCTGTGAAATCACAGCCGTGGCATTTCAGCTAAGCCAAATTATATTTAGAAATGAAATGACTAATTGCAAGCGAGAGCTCCAATTCCCACCCCTCATTATTTATTTCAGCGAAATCATTTACTCAGAATAAAGAATTGATTGAAATGTATCGAGGATTTTCTCCAGCGTGCCCCTGAACGCCTCTTTTGTAGGAAGGAGACGGAGAAACAGTTTTTTTCACTCAGGTGTAATTTTCCACTTGTCTTCGATGGTGAGTCGTCTATTTATAAACCAGCCGAGACTTGGCTACTTTTCAGGGTTTTTTTCCCCCCTCCAGTTTAAAGTGTTATTATTTCCCACGGGCAATCAATTTTTCATGAGGGCTTTTGGTTGCAGCCCTTTAATGCCTTTAAAAGCATGAAGGAGGGGGGACAAGAAGCTTTTCCTGCAGGATTGCTTTTGTTTTTCTAATTTAAAATTTAGCCTCAGAAATGTGCTGACTACTTAGAACGCAAGTGGTGCGTCGCGACCCAAAAGTGGGACCTTTGACCAGGAGGAAACAGTTAAGTAAAAAAAATACTGTTTTGAAGAGGATTGTTTCAGGCATCGTTGTGTTGTGTACTCACACTCCCGAACAGTAGGTGGCGATGATGCCCTGTAATGCTCTATACGTCTTCCTGCTGCAGAAGGAACACAGTGTTTGTGTTGTGATTTAGCACCACCGTTTGGCGCCTTTTGTTTTTCTAATTGAAATGCAACTAATTGTATAAAAAAGAAATATTTTGCCCGCTAGCGTCACGCCCTGCTGGCCATTTTCGTTTATTTATTCAACTGAAAAAGAAAATGTTCCCGTCATTGAAGAGGTGATGCTGGGTCCTGAACCCAGACCGGTTTAGAACCATTGACTTGGAGCACAGGAGTTTGTGTGAAAATGTCTTCGCTTAAAAATTTCAAAGTGAATGAATTCATGTCCATCTCTGTCTCCAATGGACACATATTACATATTATATGAATTTGGTTCTGGTTGTTTACATATATTTCTTCATCCTGCTGCAGATGGGACACGGTGTTCACGCAGGGCCGTGTAATTTTAAGTCATCACTTTTTTTTGGGCCGAAATCAGCCAAGGCCGCCTCCTGCAGCTCGCAGGCATCGCTCTGTCTAAACAGCGAGCGATGAGACGCTGCGGCGCCGTGTGCTCGTCTCCAAGGTGTCAGTCATGTTACAAAGAAACAGTGTCTGGGTGAGTCCCTGCCTGGAAGCCTTGGGGCCAAACCAAGCGCAGGCAAGGTTGACGGAGAGGTGCAAAAAAAAAATAAAAAAAATAAAAATAAGAAAGGAGTTCTGTCAGGGGCAGTAAACGGACAACAAAGACCCCCCATGCACTTAAAATCCCCTCGGATTAGGATTAAATATTTACCTCCACCATGAAGGTCATGTTTTCATCCTTCATGTTTGTGGGCGTTTGTCACCTGGAACTCACAAACACCTCCAGATATGTTTCCACAACACACAACACGTATACGTCCCAATATCAGCGGTGATATTGTTCCGAGGTGTAATATAATATTGTTTCTTTATTTCATCATCAGGAGCAAGATATGACTTTATTAGATACATGAAATATCTACAAGAACATATTACCTTTGGTTTTTATTAATATTTTTGCTGGCAGTAAATACACGTATTTCATAGTCATATGATGCACTGCAACTCCATCAAGATACAGGTTTATTATCCATAGATGAAAACCATAAAACAAAATAATTTAGACAAAAATGTCAATAAAAAACAATAACAAATTATAAATGTGACTTATACTGATACATTTACGTCGAAGTAATCCATATAATTGTATTAAAAATTATTACTAATATTTATTTTATATTTTATCTATATATTCTTTTTGAGGGCTTGCGGAAGCAACCCCCTTCCAGCAGGTGGTGCCCTGGGAGACCTACCTAGCCTTTACCAAGAGTCAGCTCAGCATGGAACATATATGTTACTATAGTGAATTACAGCCTGCAGATACATTATGGTACACATATATATATATATATATATATTATTATTATCATTATTATTATTATTATTAATTATTTTCAATTTCTAATATGTCATTTCTATATACAGAAGGATGGAAGATAGAACCAACATTTTCAACAAAGGTAAAAAAAAACAACATAGTTAAAGAGCTGGTTTCAATGAATGAACGTGTGCAGTTTGGTGCATTGTGATTAAATTGAAGAGGACTGTTGGACCTTGGCAGCCATGTGTCCTCCTCCCCCTCCCCCTCCCCCTCCTCCTCCTCCTCTCATGCCATTCTCATCTCCATAGGAATGAGCCAAACCTATTACAAGAAGATCCAAGTTGGAATAAATTGGAAATTGCCCCTTGAACAGGCCCGGGTGCACGTGTGGAAGCGGAACATTTCCAGTTATAAAAACTTTATTCCATTTCAATTTTTTTCAGTCACACGTTCCCCAATGTTGAAATGGACTTTTTATAAAATACATACATATATGTGTCATTTTTAAAGTTCTCTATGGGTCATAATGCGAATTAGCAGGTTTATGCTCATATGGCTGAACCACGGCGCTAAAACTTTATTCAATGCGACATCAGAGGGAACGGGCAAGCGAGGTTGGGGGCGGGGGCGGATTGGGGGAGATGGGGGGAGGGGGGGGCGGGCTGATGAGTTGTGATGTGAGCGGCAGCAGCAGAGGGGTGGACAGGTGCAACAATAACACTGTGTTGTTTCCCTTCACGACGCCGTAACGTTGGTGATCACGTCGTTAGCGGGACCGTCACCTTTGGGAAAGTCAAGTTTGGGCAAATTCAAAGTAACATAGCAAAAGGACCTTAAAGGTGCAGTGTGTAAGATTTGGTGACATCTAGTGGTGAAGTTGCATGTTGTATCCATCACCCTTATTTTTCCAAGCATGCAGGATGGTGGCCCTCAGTTTCCATAAAAAACTCAAGATGTTTAGTACATCCACTCTGGGCTACTGTATAAACATGGCGGCCCCCGTAGAGAGGACCCGCTCGGAGCAAAAACACATTTTGGTGGTTATGAAAATCTTAGTTTGTATTTTTATTTATTACCAATAGAAGTGGGAAAAATGACCAAAATCGTACACACTGCACCTTTAAAGTGCAGAGGAATTATCTGTGGGCACTGTAAACATCAGAAGCACGCCATTATTTGAGCAGCCGCATCGCTTCCCTCCCAATTTTGCTGAATCAGCACAAATCACCCTATAACTTCTCAGTGTGTGTGTGTGTGTGTGTGTGTGTGTGTGTGTGTGTGTGTGTGTGTATGTGTGTGTGTGTAGGTGGGTGGGGTGGTGGGGGGCGGGCGGGTGGCTGCAGGTGAGGGGGGTGGGAACTAATGTGAAAGGATCAGTGGGTCAGTGTAAACTCCACAGTGTGATTATAGTGTTGGACTGCAGGGGGGTGGGGGTGGGGGTGGGGGTGGGGGGGCTGTGCGCAGGGCCATTAAGAGCCAGAGCAGCTGAGGTAGAGTGAGATAGATGAGACGGTGGGACTTTTCAAAGTAGGTCGTAGAGCTGCATTTGGACTTTGGTTCAAGCGAAGGTGGCACCGTTATTTTCTGTCTGAACCCAAATCGAATAAAAGGGAAATATTGTGCATCTACGCGCAATTTAGGCAACGGTGCTGCATCAGGGTCCAGGAGCAGAAAGCATGGAGACTCTGTGACCGGCGCCTTTTTAATAAAGCCTCTGATTGGACAGATATTCCTAAAGACACTGGCAGTCAGTCCAGATCCAGAAAGAGCTCAGACAGTGATCAGGCAGTGAGGAACACAAAGAACATGGAATCTGAGAGTGGAATCAAAGGCAATGTGACACAGACAGAACATGGGGCTTTAATATCACACTTTCTGAAAACAGGCAGCTGAAACTGAGAAGATGCAGTGGGTCCATTGCACAAAATAAAAGCGGAAATGCTAGAGAAGGAGAGATAGAATCATGACCTGGATACATGCAGCTAAACTGGCGTCCATGGCTGCACGAGGGCCACATACAGACAAATACACACAAGGCGCTTCCATAATGTAAATTATGCATGAAAACAAAAATAACTTGAATATGAACATATTTGGTCTACATGCAGCATATACAAACATAAAGCACATGTTGTAGGCGTTCTCTTTACCGTGCACAGTCACATTAAAAAAAAAAAAAACTTTTATAATATTTCTTCATATTTGAGGGTATTTTTCCACTTTTCCACTATGTTGCTCTGATTGTAAACGACTGTTCCCACAGTGGGACAAATAAAGGATGACCTCATCTCATACACTTTCTCTGAGGCCTTGTCTTGACCTGGCTGATCCATGACTGACACGCGACTCACTGAGCCCGTGACGAAAACAACTCGCTTCACGACGACGAAACAACGCGCACAGATCCGGAGTATTTTGCTTTTCCATAGTGAGGGAGAATGAAAGGACCAGATCTTCGTTTTTTACAGCACAAAAACAGATGGACATGAGCTCCAGCCCGCAAAGGCGCGTCCACGTAGAGCTGCTCTGTCCCCCCCCCCCCGTCCAGAGGATCCGCGCACTAGTGCCGCAATCCGACGATTATTACAGCCTCTTATGGCACTTGAACATGTCTCAGACCGTATGTAGTAACCCCCCCCACCCCCCCACTCTCCCCCCCCCCCACCCCGATACACACACATATCAC
>JAFBJT010109043.1:72984-83913 GCA_016785325.1 Chascanopsetta lugubris
GGGGGGGGGGGGGGGGGGGGGGGGGGGGGGGGGGGGGGGGGGGGGGGGTAGCATGACACAATTCCTCTGCTAAGGGTTGACATGATGCCAGGGAACAAAGACCACCCCCCCTCCCAACTTGGAGGTGATGGCACAACAATAGCGGCTTCATATAGTCTTGGCGCAACCTTCAAAAGTTGCGCAGGTAAGAAGAGGCACAGCTGCAGCCTCGCTCGCTCGCTCGCTCCCTCGCTCCCTCCCTCCCGCTCTCCCTCTCCACAGCTGCTCGGCACAGGAGTGAATCACTCCAATTACTGTCCTCGTCATCCTTCCGTCCTTCCTTCCTGGTGCATGTGGATGAATAGCAGCTCCGCTTCTCTCTCAGAGTCTCCGCTATCAACATCTGCAGAGAAGGCTGAGGCTCCCCTACGTGGTCCCTGCTCTTCCTCTCCATTCATGGACATAAACACCAGTTCCACTTTGCCAGAGCCGTAATTTAAAGTTTGATTAACTCACGACAGGGGCTGTGCACCAAATGTGCACGACGTCTGCTCGAGTTCAATTTCCTCCACTTATTGCACATGTGGGCATAAAAACCTCAATATGAATAATACAAAGGACGAGTGTGTGTGTGTGTGTGTGTGTGTGTGAGTCAGCGGTATATATATATAAAAAAAAGGAAAACTTGTTCATCACTCATTAATGTGAAATACCACATACTAAAAATGAGAAAAACACGTGAGAAGCAAGGCAAGGTTCTTTTTAAGGTCGGCGGTAAAGACAAAATGGGTGGAGGAGCGAGCAGCTCCGGCTTTAAACTCAGCATCAGCACCGCGCCCCTTTGAAAAGCCTCACCTTAAACATGGAGGCTTCTCTCACCAGGTGACCAGGCAGGTTTAGAAGAGCCGCTACCAAAGGCTGTTGTCAAACTCTGATTTGAGTTCAAATTCAATTAAGCCTGAGGTTGCGCCGAGGTTGGCTTAAAGTTGAGTTAAGGTTGAGTTGAGCGTAAGTTGTGTCAGGTTAAGCTGTGTTGAGTTAAGGTGGAGGTGTGTTAGGTTGAGTGGAGGCTAAGTTTGAAGTTAAAGCCCCTTTTTCATCAAACTTTACCGAAGTGGATTTTCAGAATGAAATTGGCAGAGGCTGCTCGAGGTACACGATGGTTCATGTTTTCCAGCTTGTCTAATTTGTTCACTCTTAATCTCCATCCTCATGTGTCCCCAACCTCCTCATCCAACCTCCCACCCCTTTCTACTATGCAGTCAGTTTGTATCTCAGAATGCAAAATGTTAGTGAAGTTCAGGTGAGTGAAAGCTGCAGTGTGAGTGAATCGAAGACAACATCCATTTTGTGGCTGCAGCGATTGGTATTTTCACTTCAATGACAAGAGCTTTTATTTTGAAATGCCATGATCTAGGATAATAGATCGTGTCATAGTAACAGCACTAAAAATCACTCACAAAGGATACAACAGATACTGTGCATGACGTCTGCAGTTCCAATTGGATCATTGTGAAGAACATAAACTCTTCATTGCAAATGAATTAGAGATGAATCAAAGTGAAGATATGGTGAGACGAGACCAGTGGGAGCGAAGTTACTTTCTACTCAGCAGTTTGTATGTTTGAGTCCCGCCTTCTCCAGCTGCAACATTAAAGTGATGAACACGTTTATGCATCAGTAATGAGAGGGCCCGTGCACGTTTGTTTTTAACACTTTGAGAATGAACACGAAGACACATTCGCTTCGATGCAGCAGTTTCGCCCGTGCTCTCCAAAACACTGTGATGTCATAAAAAGTAACGAGTGAGTTTTATGTGTAATTAAACTAATTAATATAATCTCGGGCTTCCTGGGAGCATCAAAGGGCCGACGTGAATTCAGTTGGGTGCACTTTCAAAAGCGCCTCATGCAGCCAAGTCAGATGATGATTCCAAGAAAGTGCCGAAGTGTATGACCATCGAATCCCAATTTGGTTTGTAGATGTTCAGGATTTCTAAAGCTGCAGCTGCATTGTACACGTGTTGGTGTATCAAAGTTGCATGACAAGGGCATGCTCCAGCTGCTATGTGGGCAATTGTTGGCATAGTAGTGCTGAATAATTAACGGAAATTAAGCTGTTACAGTGCAGTGTGATTTTACAGTTTGGCAAAGCTTTTTGGATGATTAAAAAAGACCTTTTTTTGTTTTTTTTAAAGGATCCCACACTGGGGGTCCATCCACTGACAGGTACCCCAACTTGTGGACGGGTTATGACCGAGTGGAGTCCAATATGACATCTTAACACTTGCAGTTTACAGGGTGGCCACTAGAGGTGCCTCAAAAATAGAGTCAATCCCGGTAGAAGCGATGTTAAAATGGTAGAGGTCAATGAAAGATGATTAAAAGCCTCGTACAAGCTATAGTTTTGGTCTCCGCTTTTTCTAACTCGCTTATTTTTATTCTATCGAGGTTTGAAGTTGTGCATAATTAAGGGGTGTGGCCTCTTGAGTGACACCTGGGCCGACCTGGCAGGTTCTGTGGATACTGCGCCGGCACCATGGGCCCAACCCTAGCTCTACCTGTGTGCTCCACCTCTTTGCCCATTTTTGGATGAACCAGGAAGTAGGAGGAGTTAGGCATCAGCAAGATGGCGAGAAGTTACCCATCCACTAAACACCCATGGGTGACGTCAAGGACACTACGTCCATCGTTCTCTAGTGACGATGGTGGCTCAGGACTTGCACAGTCCACAAAGGCCAAACAGGAAGTGACAGATTTTGGCATTTAACCTCTATTTTTTGCATAATGACGTGCTACTCAGCCATGGGGGTTTGTCTGAGCATATGGCAGCAAGGGCGAGCATCAACTGCTGACTCAGCAAATCCCCTGATACAGTACCTTTAAATGTGTAAAGGCTATATTTGGGATGTGCTCGTGAAAAGCAAATCTAGTGTAAATATCATGTATATAGCCTTTAAAGAGGAGGTCAACCAGCCCGTTATAAAAAGGGCAATAATCACATGATCAGCTCAAGGGACCCTGGTGTCCCAGATATCCCAGTTTATTCTACACTGGTATAAAAGGGCTGCTACTCTAGATAGTACCATGTTTGGGCCTTGTTATATGAATGAATGTGACCCTATACATCAAGTAACTTAAGTTGTAATTTTGTAAAATAAAAACGTTTTATGGATTGGTGTTTTTTTCAACTATTGAGTGGCAGCAGCACAGTGCAAATGGCTAAGATAGGAAAAATGGCATGTCCACCTTCACAAAAACAACTCTGAGAAACCTTCAGTTTTCTATCAAATAGGTGGAAAACCCAATCCCAGAAGTGTAGCACGATAAAAAAACGTTGAGTCATGATAACAAATAAGTAAATAATTGACAAGACAAAAAAGCCAGCAAAACAAACATCAACACTGGGTTGATCAGAGAAACACTGTGAACTGAGCTGACCGTGCTTTATAGGGGAGGCAGCAGGTGGCTCTGATTGTGTGGTGATAGGTGTGAGGAGGTGCAGGGTGAGTAAAGAGTTGATGACAGGTGTGTGAGTGTGTGTGTGTGTGTGTGTGTGTGTGTGTGTGTGTGTGTGTGTGTGTGTGTGTGTGTGTGTGTGTGTGTGTGTGTGTGTACACACACATAAACACTTCCTATTAATGTACATTACATCATCACAAATACATCAATACAAAGAGGTTGTTCCATATCCCACTATATAGGTTGTAGAAGTGTAAATACTTGATGACATCATTATGATCTAAAGGAATTCCTCAATATTGATATTATCATAGGACATTTCTATTATTAATAAAAAAAATATTAAAAAATGAATGCATACATTCATTTTTTAAAATTTAAAACATTTTTGTAAAACGTTTAGAAAAAAGGGGAAAGCACTATTTTACCAAATTACCAAATTAATGTATTAATTAATTTGAATAATTTTTGATAAGGCTGATATGCTCTGTCTTTTATTATGACGTCTATACTCCATCGATAAACCATTGCCAGAATGTGAACCTCATACTGAGCTGATCGTGAGTGATGTGATGTGTCTCTTGTTTCAGAGGCGAGAGCTTGACAGCTGTTTCGTCACATTCTGCCTCTCGTCGGGACATGTGGAGAAAACCAAGTCCCTGTCCAGTGTTGCAACATCCTCAGCGCTCACGTTCTCCAAAAATTGCACTGACCAACTATGTGAAAAGCATATCGATGAGTTCCTCAATGATATTTGATTAATTTCATCATAATAATACGCTTTTATCGAGGCCCATGGTTGTACCAAAGATGTATTTCAGCAGCGCGAGTTCTCATTTCAAACAGGGGTATTTCTGTGAGAGTGAAGCAAACAGTTCCAGACCTAATTGGTTTGACATTTGGAGAAATTCCGCCGTTTGCGCTCGCGCTCTGCGCTAGATGGGAAGACGGATACAAACCCAGCGAATGTCCTCAAAGTTCAAAGAACAACACTTTATATCTCATTTGTTACGTGAGTGCAAACACACAAGGATAACAGAAAATCCACAGGATGTCGGCCCAGGTGTCACTCAAGAGGCCACGCCCCTTTATAATGTAGACTTTCTTAGCCTTGGGGTACAGGAAAAAATGAGACTAAGTTTGTACCAGGCATTAAACATGTTTAATTTACCTCTAAAGTTAAATCATTTTAACATGGGAGTCTATAGGGATTTACCTGCTTTTGGAGAACTCTAGTGGCCACCGTGTGAACTGCAAGTTGTTCCACTTCCAGATTGTCTAATTTATACAAACATGCAGAGATTATTGGGCCAGCCTCATTTGCATATGTCCAAATTGTCCATTGTCACATGACCTTAAAGGTGCAGTGTGTAAGATTTGGTGACATCCAGAGGTGAAGTTGCATGTTGTATCCGTCACCTCACCCTTCTGATTATACAGGAGAACCTATAGTAGACTTCAGTTGTCATTAAAACTCAAAAGATGTTTGGTATGTCCACTCTGGGCTACTGTGAAAACATGGTGGCCTCTATAGAGAGGATCCGCTCCTCATGTAAATATACATTGATAAGTTCATTTCAGGGTAATGGGGAAAAAATAATTTCGTGATTATAATTTAGGTGATTATAAATCCATGAAAATGTCAGTATGGAATTGTTTTGGAAGTGTCAGGACCGACAAAGACCCAAGCGCAGACGACAGATCAGAGTTCTAAACAATAGTCTTAACTACATATCTTATTCTATTTTTATTTTTTATTTTTAATAGACTTTTCTTATATTTCGGGTACCCCTGTCATTTCCCTCCCCCTTAGCACCACCAGAGTTGTCTTTTCAATCTCGTTGTACATTGTGTATAATGACAATAAAGGCATTCTATTGCATTCTATTCTATTCTAATTTATCGTGAGGTAAAACAGGGAGCAGGCACAGGTCAAAACCGTTAGAATCATCAATAGACAGATCACTGATCATCTGAACACTGATCACAAACACAGACAGGTGACAACTGGAACGTGACGACACAGACCGGGGGAGACAAGAGAAGGGTTAAATGGAAGAGACAACGAGTGGGAACACAGGTCAGCTGCGATGATGGCAAACAGGTGACGGGAGTTAGGATAATCAGGCCGGAGAGAACAAGAAGAAGTTAAGTGCACCGACACACACCGGGATTGTGGTTTCCCAATGAAACAGGAAGGGACACAAAAAGGGCGTGGACACGACAGCAACATTTTTAGAAGTGACAGAAATGACCCAAACCTTGCAATCTTACAAACTGCACCTTTAAGCCTGTGTGTCAGGGTGCATTGCCATTTGTTGTCATTCACCACTGAAGTGTCAAAAATGGACATGATGTTAATGAGATTGCAGAATTAAAAACACTATATCAAAGGGGCGGGGGGGGGGGGCAAATGCAGGGGGCAAATGTATCAATACTGTTGCACCGAGCTGCTGTTTTAACTTTCCAGGCCTGAGCAGATGAGAACAAAGAAAGGTCACACAAACTCTCTCTAAATGATTTAAGACCCTCAGCTGTCAAACCAATAACAATGTTTCTCTCATAAGTGAGAAATCAAAACAGAGCCAGCTCTCCATTCTATTTTATTTATTGCCGGTCATGGCAGGTATTGTTTCACTTTGTGTGTGTGTGTGTGTGTGTGTGTGTGTGTGTGGTCCAGCAGACACCTGCTCACAAGGGAGGTGTCTGGCAGGTGCCTTTGTCTCACCGTGGGTCTGTTGTGTGTTTGTGTGCACATTTTGTCGCCATGACAACATCACAGCTGCGCAAGATGCAACTGCAGGTGTGTTGGAGATTAAAACCGAGGCCATGTTGGTGCAGTCGGACCCGTGATTATAGAGCATTGATGTAATGATGTCCCAAATGATTCAGGGCTCTACCTGGTGCCCCGCTCCACCAACCCTTCATTTGACAGCATCATAACAAATGAATGCATCGATGATCTGTCAGATTATGGATTATGGTGTATAATTTATCGGAATAAATTAATAAGAGGTACATCTTGGTGGAACCACTGTATCTCTCATCACACCGACATCTGGGTGCGCTTGCGAGACACAAAATGGTGGTCGTCAAATTGCCGTCACAATGCCGATTACCCCGCAGTATTTGCGGGTCGAGGGAACGATCGAATAAATGTTTTATCTTTTATTTTTGTGGATGACGGTATAAACATCTTTGTGTCTTTGTGAGAGACTCTCGAACTTTGAGACATTGCAAAGTCAAACCAGTGGTGTGGCAAGATGAGCCAAGGTTTAGATATGTACAATACACTGTCCACTAAAATGACCCGGTCAAACGAAAACATAATGGAATGTTGCCACTGTGAGATAACGAGCTGCTGAACGTCTTTGCGGCTCATCAGCAGGGTCTCCCAGAGGTCTCTGGTCCAGTTTCGACATCAGACCTCTTATTTGCCAGAGCTTTCCCCCTTGGTGTACCTAATATTTTGCACCCCTCATTCATGTCAATAGGATGAACACAGGCTCAACGTCATCTAGACCAGAGCTCCTTGATGGATGGGAGCACCGCAGAGGTGGAGGGCAGCACAGAACTCCCTCCACCTCACTTCATCTTCCACCGTTTCCAACCCGAAGCCCCTGCGACTCGAAAGTCAAACCTCCCTTTGCATTGCACAGGAAACACCGCGCACACGACTTCCTGTCTGTTCCCTCGCCCGCGCGTCTCACCCCGTCCGTGTTTCGGCCGGGGCCTGTCTTTGCAGTGCCGACCAAAAGTGCACCGATAAAAGCGAGGGTTGCTCTCGCCGGTGGATGTTGTTGTAGCTCCAGATTTAGAGAACTGGCGGCGACCGCGATGGAAGCAGTGGTGTGCCGCGCTGCCAAGCCTGGAGCTTCAAAAAAAACAAAACAAACACAACAAAGCTCGCTGTACATCTCCTTGGGAAGCACTGTGCCACCACCTCCGGGTGCATTTTCATTTTTCTGATCACTTGCCACCCACTGCTCTGTCTCTCTGACCTCTCCCGTGCACACACACACACACACACACACACACACACACACACACACACACACACACACACACGCTGTCCTGTCAGCGGAGCGCATTCACTCTATGGAGAGACCGGGAAAGTGCAAACTAGCATGAGTCTTTAAAGGCGCAGTGCGTACGATTTTGCGTACATTTTTGTCACTTCTAAAAAACATCACAAAACCATTACATCCGGACATTTTCATGCGTTCATAACCACGTGAAGCAATGATGACACCATTCATGGCTGCGCCGCTTCCTGTCCGGACATGTGATCAACGGATGTACTCTGCCGTAGATCTGCATGACGCGAATGCATCTCTCAAGCTCGAATGTTCAACGCGATACATCTATTTGTCGGTTGAAAGAACGTTGGTTCACTTTCCAGTGACAAAGGGTGAAAAGGCCGTTACAGACGCTTAAAACTAAGACAGTCAAAAAGGACAGTCCTCGTAGTTTGTGGTCAGCTGTAATGTCAGGTGACTTGAGTTGCGCTATTCTTGGGGAAATGGGATCTAGCTCTCGTTCTGCCTGCTCACGGGCTACTGTCCTACAAAGGACAACAACTTTCCAGAGTTCCCTGATGCTATCTATAATCCAACATGGTCAGATTCCAAAATACTACAATTCTGAGATAAGAGCATCGGGCTCTTTTTACATGGATAGTATGGTAGTATAGTACAGTTCAGTGTTGAGGACATTGGGGGACATTCCATGAGGACCATGAGGACATTCCATCCCCAGCCTCCCCATCGACCCTTGGATGTACTATGCTGCTTTGGAGGCGTTTGCTAAATGGCAATTGTAGTATTAGAAATGAGGAGCACAAGGACATGGGGTCAATTCCCAGCGCCTCCATCTACTTGAATGCATGTGGCTTGGGAATAAACACATAGGCCAAATGGAATTGTCGCATTTCAGAGATGAGGTGCACAAGGGCATGGGTTCGATCCCCATTCTCTTCATCCACCCTAAACTGCATGTCCCTTTGGATTAAACACGTCTGCTAAGTGGATTTGCAGTATTTTAGAAACGAGGTTCACGTTGTATTCTATGATTTGTAAACTCATGTCCATCTTCCCTTTTATTTTGGAGTTTCCTTTTCCTGTTTGCCTGCACCTCGTCTGGCTTCGCCCTCGTCCGGTCTGATTCCCAAAGTGTCTGCGCCTGGTGTGATTCCTGATTACCTGCACCTGGCCCTGGTTTCCTCTCTCCCTATTTAAGCCTCCCTCTCGTCCTCAGCAGGGTGTTGTTTCTTCTCCTTCGTCACATTCGTGTTCGCGCCTCTCCACGTCGAGAAGGCTCTCGTTCATCTTTTAGAGTGTTTGATTCAATTGATTATCTCAGCCTCGTTTGTTGTGCTGATGCCTTTTGTTTCCATCGTGCGTCTTTTGGCTTCTAGATTTAGTTTGTTCTATTGTTTATCTCAGCCTTGTTTTCGCTGACGTTTTATGTTGTTTTATGTGATCGTGCCCCTCTTGTTTGCCTCATTCTAAGTAATAAATTCATTCTTTAATTCACGCTCCCCTCTCAATCTCCTGCATTTGAACCCATGCCTCGTGTGCACCGACCCTAACAGTTTAGAATATGCTTTACATAGATGTGTGTGTGAAATACAGTGGGCGTCGCTTTCACTTCTGTGGTTATGGATTCGTCCATAACATTAACTTGGCACCTCTTATTTGGAAAGGCCCCGTCGCTGTTGACAAGGAGGAAGATGTGTATTCACCATTAGCAGTGATGAACCAGTATTATGGTTTCTACGTACGTCTAAACCCTCCCATGTGCACTTGTGCTCTCATTAAGAATGATGGATATCAATGCTACATGAGAACCATCTGTGGAGGCTGCGCTGTGTCTGTAATATTCATGATGACTCATAAAGTTAAGCCTCTTCATGTTTTCAGCCCTAAAATTCATGCATGGACGTGTTACTACCAACAGCTGGGCTGGAGGTGCGGGGCCGTAATACATATATGCAGTAGTTACTGCTCCTCAGCAGAAGGTGATTTGTATGGGGGAGAGGGGAGATGCCATGTTCTTACACAGACCCCATCCCCCATATTAACTTGGAAATTCATCCTCCCACTCGTGACCATCCCCCCCTTCCTCCGTGTGGGGGGGGGGGGGGGGGCCACTGGGGGGGGACACTGTGTGTGCAGGTGAGCATCTAGTTATTGTGGCGAACTAATACCCATATCTATCCCACTGCATGGTCGGAACACACTGGTATCAGTGGGTTTTGTGCAATAGGAATGTGATTCCTGGATGTGTCACACTCGAGGCTTAAAGGCATGTGATTGTCTAAAAAAAATAAAAGTCTAACGACTGCGTTGCCCAAGACCATTAATTACTCACGCCACTTTTCACGTGTAGCAATATATTCAGTGTCTTTACATTTTCACATGCATATACAATATTTGTAACTTGAATAAATGATAATCAAGTATGAAGACTTCTTTTAAATGTAATTGTAATGTGTTCTTTTAATATGATGAATACTAATCACACGTAGTCCCACAATTAAAACCTGCCCCTCGAGAATTACCATAATGCTGATGTGGTCCTCTGATGAGAAAATGAGGGACACCCCTGCTCTCGCCCCTCCCCCCCCTCCAGTCGTTAGCGTGTTTATTTCAATATTTTCATTTCACCAGTACGATCTAACAAGAAGACATGATTGGCTAGATTAACGCTGTAACATATGGTGTTGTTATCCTAGACCATGTGTAAAGATGGACGTAGTGTCTGTGACGTCTCCCGTAGTGCTTCTGAGGCTTGTAGTGGGCGGGTCACTCATCGCCGTCTTGCTAACTCCTTCTACTTCCTGGTTCATCCAAAAACGGGTCGGTAGAACGGGGGCTTAGGCCCATGGTGCCGTTGAAGCATCCAGAGAAGGTCGGCCCAGGTGTCAGTCAAGAGGTCACGCCCCTTGATTATACACTATTTAAACTTTGATACAATAAGAAAAAGCAAGTTAGAAAAAATGTGTGAGAAAAAAAAAATGAGACTGATGGAGACCAAAGCCATAGTTTATACCAGGCTTTAAACATGTTTCATTCACCTCTAAAATTAACTATTTTAATATGGGAGTCTATGGGGATCGAGCCCCAAGTGGCCACCCTGTGAACTGCAAGTTGCTTCTGCAAGTGTGTATAGAGTAACGTAACGGTTTTAAATATATGGAACACATTTACATATAACAGAACCTAAATTCACAGCTGGACAAACCTCAGGGTGAGAATGGCAACATTGACCAACTCCTTTCTTTACATTCCCCCCAAAGCATGATGGGAACCCTGGTGGCTCATATACAAAATCTCTCTCTCTTTCTCTCTCTCTCTCTCTCTCTCTCTCTCTCTCTCTCTCTCTCTCTCTCTCTCTCTCTCTCTCTCTCTCTCTCTCTCTCTCTCTCTCTCTCTCTCTTACCCTGGAACATGTTTTTACGCTCTGACTCATCGAACGAACAGTCAAT
>JAFBJT010109044.1:0-13642 GCA_016785325.1 Chascanopsetta lugubris
GCTAGTATTGATATGTCAACAATAAAGGAATTACATTACTGTTCAAAAAAATTTTTTAAAAGGCAATGAATGACTGCAAATGTTCAAAAAAGATCTTTATTTGGCAAATGCAGTGTTAACCATGAAGTTGTCAATAAGAAAAATAAATAGCTGTTATATTATACCCGAAAGTAGATAGTGATCGGTGAAAAAAATGCATAGATGTGTTTGTTTCCTCAGAAATCAAAAATAAAATACATAGTCCTGATACCACCATAGAAAAATCTGCAAGCATTGTGTCATCTGACAAAATAATATATTGAATATTGACTAATCAACAAATCACCTGACTGTACAACAAAGGATTCTGCCTTTCTTGGGACATATCTTTTGCTACATTTAGGAAGCAGGTTTACAAGGAATTCCTGTTTGATAAGAAAATATTACTGTTGACATTATATTATAAATTAATCTCTACAGGGTTAACTGCGCTATGATGAAAGGTTCTGCAGCCAGTGTTGGTGCAAAGATACACAAACACACGCATTAGCTGGACTGTAGCACCGAGGAAGACACGAGTTGTCAACAATATAAACAAACTAATGCCAGCTGCAAAGTCCAGTTTCTGGTACTTTGATGAAAGTGCACTGGACCTCCATTGTCCACTCGAGTGAAGAACCTGTTGTCACGGCAAAAGTGCACACTTTGACACCCCCTGCTCCTCCATGCCGGCCTGCGTCATCAGGTCCGAGACATTCTTCTCAAGGTTATCGATGCGAGCGCCCATTTCAGTCAGTGCGAGAATGAAGGAAATATTTTGTCACAAGCCTGGATACGGAGCAACAGCGAACAGAACAGTGATTTCCGATATTCTATTCTAATAATGATAACAATTATTATTACCATTGTTGTTGTTGAACAAACCACTACTTAAACTTTCTTTAATTTAAAGGTGTGTAAGATTTGGTGACACCTTGAGGTGAAGTTGCATGTTGTATCCATCACGTCACCCTCACCCTTCTGAACATGCAGGAGAACCTATGTTCAGTTGTCATTAAAACTCAAAAGATGCTTAGTACATCCCCTCTGGGCTACTGTAAAAACATGGCGGCCCCCGTAGAGAGGACATGCTCCTGGTGTAAATATACATTAGTTGGCTTATTTAAGGGCAATGTCAAAAAAATAAAAACATTCAGGTCACTAGAAAATCCTGACATTTTCAGTATGCAATTGTTTTGTTATCTTTTTTGAGGTGACAAAAATGACCGAAAACTTAACGCACTGCACCTTTAAAACAAGTAACCGCGTACATGTTGTGGTCCGAATGCAAATGATCGAATGCGGAAATAACGGGCGGAAAAGGATATGTTTAGACTCCAGGTGTTCGGACATGTTCTGAAATCTTCCCTGGAGACGCTGCAATGTTTGCTCCATCTACAACAAACAAGTCAGAAAGTGTTAAAGGCAAAAAAACAAAAACAAACAGAAAACAACGTTAGCGCGTGACCCGACACACTCACCGTCTCCGTCATGTCTTTACTTGCTTTACTCTCACTCGCTGACATGGAGGTTGTGTTTGAGCCGGACTACTCTCTGCTTGGTCTGGTTACAAACTTCAAGAAACGACGTTTAGAGCCACTACTCAGCTCTTCTCGTATACTTCTTCTCCACTGACGTCACCGAGAACTTTAGGGACGTGAAGTCCAGAGCAGCACCACTTCCGCTTCCAGTTTAGTACTTTCAGAATAAAAGTTGAATCCCAAAGGCTTTAGGAGTATCCGCAAAAGTTTTTTTCCCCTAATTATCGTATGGACGTTTCATATGTCGATGTGTGAAACCGGGTCTCTGAGATATACGATCTCAAGGCACATTGAATAAAATCAAATAAAATGTCTTTGTCATCAAGACATGATGGGATTTTTTTTAAAGGAAACTATTTCTGGTAACTTCAGAGTTTTACATGGTGCAACTTTTATAAATGTCCCCCTGATGATAGACACAATGAGAAAACAATTATATTTAAAAAAAACACACATACTACTGGTATACGCCATATAATTGAAATTCTCTCGCGATAAAGTGACTGTAAGAAATTATTTTCTTAAAAATATTGACATCAGAATATGCTCATGTGTCCGTAGATGTATTGTAATTCGTTTAATCCCTCCCCTCACGCTCATACTCGGAGCGTAGGTCACATGTATTTATTTTATTTCTAAAAAATATGCTTCAGTATTTCCGGTTTGAAATGACGTCACTTGGCTGGTGGACGTCGGAAATGATTTGTGCGCACACTCCTCAGTAGTTCTTCTTGAGCTCGGTGAAGTTCGTTCGTGCACATTTCAGGAATGTGACACGAATGTCCCCCTGTCTCCACGATGAAGCTTTGGTCTTTATATGAGATAATCCTGGGTCGTAGTGACAGATGGCAGACTGGCTGCCATTAGGGTTACATCACTTCCATTAAGCTATAATCTTCATCAACCGGCCTTTGTCCAGTAATCACTCCCGCTGATAAGTCAGTGATGCTGGAGAGGCCTCTAGAGTCACTTGTTGTGTGGTATGTGTTCTCCAGCTGTGAGTTGAAATAAGCCAGGTTGCACGAAATAGTCATGTTGGTGCAGAAATCACTCTTCTGTAGGCTAATAGAGGTGTTTCCTACACATTCGAGCAGTGGGACTGGTACTTGCGTTCTCATGATGTTGTTCCCATTATCTGTGGCAGCACCTTGTCAAAAGCTGCCTTGCACCTGTACCAGGTGTAAACCACGTTTCACCTTTTGAACATGTCATGTTTTATCACACAAACCTATTACCATGAATCATTTCAATGCCTACTTCTATCTGTATCTGTACTTACTTGCTCCTATTATAATGATCAAATAACATGAGTTTTACTTCCATTTCATGATAACTTGTTTCCATCAAGCCAGCTTTTAAATTTGTGAACAATACTAATATTTTTTATACTTAACAAATGCAATTCATATAAAGAATCAACAGTTTTTTTTCCCCTGGAAGATGCCACAAGCAATTTCCAAGCATGATGATGATTGTGATTGCACTTAAGTTTCTTGTTTCTTTAGGTCATTTCCTACTCAGTGCAGTACAACCCTGATCCCATACTGATCCACTTTATCCATATCCATTTATGATTTGTTGTGTCGAAGGCTTTTTTCATACTGTTTGTGATCTACGGCCAATTAATGAATACCAATAATGTTGAACTGCTTAATCTGAATCCATACTGACTCTCTTAGAATGTGTTTTCTCTGTCATTGTTTTTCCAGAATTTTGTAGAATTGCAGGTCTGTAATTTGTGAAGTGTTGTCTTTCCCCAGTTTTCTATAGCTATTATCCATTTTGTTTGGAAACGTACAGGTTTGGAATGATACATTCCAGATGTATGTTAAACGTTCTGGGATCCCCTCAGCGAGCTTTTCACCATGTTCATGTCCATTTCATCACAGCCATTGGATGTACAGTACATATTATTCATTTTTCTTCTATACTGCTAGGAACATTGAGTTGGGATTCCTCTCTGTCAAGTTATCATTCCATTCCTCAGATGACAATGGATCAAGATTTTTTTTCTGACAGGTTTGGTCCCAATAAAATATGGAAGGCAGCTTTGTTTTCAATAATCGTATTTCTAATCATGAAATAGTTTATTATTTAATATTTTCAAGTTGTTTAGGGTAGAATATTCTCCATTTATGTTGAAAGAACTGGAATAAAGAAATGATTTCGACAATGTGTACTTTAAAAAAAAAATTATCTTATTCGTGCAGAATGAGCCCTTTACATTCACAAGAGATGCGGATCTTGTGACTAGACTAGAAAAGGGAAACGCGTTTAGGTTACACGTGAACCATCTCAACAACGTCGACGATCTTCACTTGAACAGCGTGACGTATCAGGAAGTGATCGGCAACGCCGGAGATTATACAGCTGAAAAGTCATCAATCAGATGATTTGTATTTAGCGCGAATACAGAGACTCTGCGGTGGAAATACTTTATTTTTTTTAATGTAATTTAACGAATAGTTTCAACCAAGAGGTTATACGGCCTATCTCCAGGAAGCGTGGGCGTCTATTATTGGGGTTAAATGCGGCGTTTTTTGGTAAAGAAATGCTAGTTAGCATCGACGCAAGAGTTCTGAGATTTATGGATAAACACAACTGCTGCTGCTGCTGCTGCTGTTGATAGTTACCGTTGAAGCTGAAGGGGTAAATGACTTAACGCGTACATGCTGTGGGTATTAGCTCGCCGTGCATACCCCCCGGGTCACTCGTCTTCGCGTGGACTAATGATGTCGTGGCATTATGTGAGCGAGGAGGAGTAATGCTCGACAAACACGGATGTTCCTCGCGTTACACCATCTCCACAGCCTGCGGTACGGAACCAGAGAAGGGGATCCCCGGGACAGTGTCCGCCGACCCGCTGCCACACCGGCGATCTCGCTAAACGTCTTCTCCAGGGTCGTCGGCTGAAACATGGAAGATGCGGAGCTGTTCGATCAGATCGTGTCCGTCGTCAACACGCTGGTGTCGTGGGTGGCAGCAGGGGCCATGGTGTTCGGCGGCGTGGTGCCTTACATCCCGCAGTACAGAGACATCCGGCGGACACAGAACGCAGAGGGCTTCTCCACCTACGTGTGCCTGGTTCTCCTGGTGGCCAACATCCTCAGAATCCTCTTCAGGTGAGCAGTTAGCATTGCCCCAGTGACCTTCAGACTATCAGATTGTATGCCCGTATAACTTGTTTAAAAAAAATTGCCAAATCAAACGCACCCACACAGATGATGTTTTATTTTAAAGGTACCGTGTGTAAGATTTTGGTTATTTTTTGTCACTTTGTGAAATTACAATTACATACTGATATATTCATGAATTTCTTACCATCTAAATGTTTTTTTTTATTTTTTTTCAATTTCCCTACCATAAGTCCACTAATGTGTATTTAAATAAGGAGCGTGTCCTCTCTATGGGGGCTGCCATGTTTTGACTGTAGTCCAGAGTGGACACACAAAATATTTTTTGAGTATTAACGACAACTGAAGTCCTCCACGGGCGAAGGCGAGGAGATGGATACAACATTGGGCAAGTTTGACATGCAGTTAACCCATCTATCTATATGAATTATGGTGACAATGACGCACGTGGTGCATCTGTTAATGCAAAAAGGTCCAGTTTGTAACATTTGGATAAAAGAGATCTATTGTTACTAATAGAATATTAAAACACCCACAATGATGTTTTTATGAATGTCCAACCACTTGCATCTACAAAGTGCTGCTTTCATTGACCAAGAATGAGCCCTTTCACCAGTCTCTGGGAGTGGGTCGTCTTCATGAAGGCTGCCATGTTGCACCATCTTATTTATTTTTTTTTACATTAGGCTAGAATGAATAAAGTAAACAACTTCTGAGTGTCATCGATTTCTTGGAACTACCATGCGTAGTCCTCCTCGCCTGAAAGGGAAGGATGAGTTGAGTGGTATTTAGCTGGAACTTGCCACTTTACTGTAGATGTTACACGATTCTTTACTTAACCTTTGACACAGACTCCTTTAAACAAACCCGTCTGCAGCTACAATCATTCAATCGCTAGTCAAACCAAGCTTGACATGGTACAAGTACAGGGATGGCTTCAGAAGTCACATGTTTATAGGTACAGCAATGTCACCACCTTTCAAATGTTCTCACAACCGTTTGTTTTGTTTGGCTGATTGATCATGATTATAAAGGCCTCGAAGATCCAGTGCTTAATATTTCCGTGATTCTTTTTCCTGTTCATACTAGAAGAGATATTTGAAGCAGTTACACGGTTTCTATGAGCGTATAACAAGGTTATTTTATGCATTGATGTTATCATTATCTTTTTAGATAGAGCCCTTTGTGTAAACATCAGGAGAGCGTCCAGCACTCAGTGGTGGCCAGCATGTTGCACCAGCAATGTTTTCAGAGTCGCCAAGACTTGACATATCACACACTATTTCAATTACAATGACGACGGAATACTTGCCCAGAACCTCCTCCTCGCTGGATGGGACGGGTGAGGTGCTGTATGTGGTATTCAGCTGCAACATAATATCACAAACAGTCACTACACAGCATTCACGTTGGACCTGTAACTGAGAAAATGCGAGGTCAATCATAAAGCACTCTGCCACAATGCTTTGCACAAAACAAAACAAGAACATTTGAAGGTGCAGTGTGTAAGAGTTGGGGACATGTAGAAGTTGCATGTTGTATCCATCACCTCACCCTCACCCATCTGAGCGTGCAGGAGAACCTATGGTAGACTTCAGTTGTCATTAAAACTCAAAGGATGCCCTTGAGGTCTTTGCCTTTTATGTCTGTTCTTGCATACCTCTGATGTTGCCTTTATATTTCACAGAAAGAATTGTTCACCATGCCCTGTTTTTTTGTTTTTGTTTTTTGCACAACTCCACCTAGAAGTCTAGACTGTTGTTCAATTTATTTTGACCAGCTGTATCAACATTTTGGGCCCACAAATACACAACATTCCTAAATTCGTTTTTCAAATTTTGTAATATTTTTACAAAATGACACGAACATGCGGAATGATTTTTTTTGAATGTTGAAAATGTTACAAGTTAAAAAGATTAACATTCAACTGTAAAATTGAGATTGAATAAAGCTATATATAAGAATTTGTCAAAAATAGCAGGTATGAGCAGCCGTTCTTTTGTCTTTCTAGATATTATTTTCAAAACAGGTTATGTACAGTGTTCTAGCAGTCCCAGAATTCAAAATAGTGCAAACGTAATATATAATAGGTAACATCAAAATAGACATCAAAGCAAATGTACATAAGGATCCCCATAAATGTGTAAAGCTACTCGACATCGGTATCAGTCCAAGTACACTTTTCCCCCCATCTCCTGCTGGATTGCAGTATATTTGTTGGTATTGTGGCACAGTGTCCACATGGTGGAAGGGCTAAAGTACAACTTGAACCAGGCCTGAGCTGAGTATGTGGCACGGGGATTCACCTGTGCTCCTGTTGGTCTTCGGGGCATGAACCAGATTGTGTGTGGGGCACTGTCTGGGTCCTGCTCCAAGGTGGAGAGCACTGGTTGGGCTGAGCCAGCGGTGATCTGGACCTGGTCTGACTCCGCCTCCCTTGCCCTCTTTTTGGTTGTGCATCACAGGGTCCATGAACAAAACATGTGTCGGTGTAAATTTCACCCCAGGTCTACTCTACACATATACAAACATTTATAAAGATATAGAAAAGAGAGTGCCGCTTATCTTCTACAACAAAAGAGGGATCGTTGATCGTCCACCTCGTCACTCTCCGATGAAGAAGTGGAAAAAGGGTCGTCCTCCTCATCCAGTCGATTGAATAAATTGATTGCCAGTGCGATGTTCATTGTGGGCCTCATCCTGCGCTCTGCCGCCTCTGTCTTTCCCCAAACAAACGCTCCAACATTCTGCCATGTCGCTCCTGTGCTCCTTCACTTCACAGTGACAACATTGACCAAAATATTACACACTGCACCTTTTAAGTCTCGTAAAAGCAACCACAGAATACATTTTAGGGATCAATTAGAAACTCCTACTATATTTTTAGTACAACCGAAAGTCATCGTCAGTTTGAAGAACCGTGTGTTTGGAAGCAGTGCCACAATAGTCAGTGTTATCGTATATTCACTCAGGATCATTTGACTCCACATTCAAGAAAAGTAGTTAATGAATCTTCTCCCCTTGCTTTTCAACTCCTCCTTAGCTTTGTTAGATTATCACTGCACGTTTACTCATGCTTCTGTTCTCCTCCGTCAAGGTTTGGCCACTACTTCGAGACGCTACTCTTGTGGCAGAGCATCATCATGATTGGCACCATGCTCATCATGCTCAACCTGTGCACCAGCGTCCGCATGGCCACTGAACTCAACACCAAGAGACGCTCCTTCCTAGGTGAGACTTCCAACGCAGGGCCTCCACGCTGCGCTGACGGAGCTCAGTGTTGTCAGCGCTGTGTGAGTGAATGACTTGCTGTGTGCTTGTAAGTGTATGGAAATAGTCAACGTGTGTGGGAGCTCTGATTGTGTATGAGAGAGACTGAGTGTGCCTGAGGGTGAGTGAGGGCGACGTGTGGCGTAGGAGAGTGCCTGTGTGGTTACTGAGAGGTTGGCGATCGTTGGTGTGGGTGTGAGAGGAAGAGTGGGGCTTGAACACGTAACCTTACCCTCGCCTCCACTGTTTCTTCTCTTCCAAGTCTGACATGTTTGAATAATCCCATTTCAGCACTGTTCTGCCACTGGAATCAAACTGTGTCACTTGAGGATCTCCTGTTGTGTTCACGTGAGCTTATTCTCGGAAGGAGTTTTTGGGAAGGGGGCTGGCTAAAGCTCATCAGAGTGTGTAGTCCTCACACACAACCCTCTATCATTTTAATTGTTAATTTTCACTGGGAAAACGCACAATTAAATCTTGAAGTTAGGTCTCAGCTAATTTCCACTGGTCATCTCTGAAGATGAATTATGATAGCAATAATGATATTGATAGTGTTATTAATATCACTGCAAAGTATTTACAATACACAAAGGCCACCAGTTAGAACTCTACATGACACAAGCCTCCACAATGCAGACAAATGTGGAATATATTTGGCTGGTGGGTGATTTTGAATGCTGTTGTGTTCTCCTGAGTCTGTACTGTTGCAGGTTAATCATTTCTTTTAATTAATTTGAGAAAGGCTGAAAATGGTTCATTTTGCACCTCAGTGCAAAGCACAAAAAACAGGTGTAAAAAGTGTAAAAGATTTTCACTTGTAGCTAAATTGCTATTTAGATATTTTGAACTGTCTCGTTTAATTAAGGTGCTGTGTGTACGATTTGGTGACATCTACAGGTGAAGTTTCATGTTGTATCCATCACCCAACCCTCACCCTTCTGAACATACAGGAGAACCTTTGGTCGACTTCAGTTGACATGTAGAGAGGACCCGCTCCTTATGTAAATGTACATTAATGGGCTCGTTTAAGGGTAATGAAATTTTTTTTTTTTTCGGTGATGAAAATGTCAGTATGTCATTTTTTTAGTTACAAAATGACCAAAATCTTACACACTGCACCTTTAATAGGAAAGTAGATAAAAAATGCATGTCTTATTTTTAAAAAAATCTTCTAATACTGTAAAAACTGTAGCTGTAGACTTTAACTTTTTTACACTATTATTGATAGAAATACTACCAATAATGTATTAAAGGTGGCTCACTTTTTTGTGTGAAACTCAGCTTTTCCAAATGTAGTAACCAACAGCATGTATGATAAAGTTGCTACATGTTTTGTGATCCAGATACTGTACTTGCCTGTGTACACAGAAAACAGCCCAGTTATTTGTCTTGTCATGACAAGTACAGGACCCGTGTATCTGCATTCGGAGCTTGCCTCAATCTAAACACAAACTTAATCCAGGACTGATTCGATGTGCTCCCTGTCTCGGTGTATAGTCTGATATAGATCTATAGAAACACAGAGAAACCTCAGAGAGTGCAAAACTGCAGTTTCAATTAGAAGGTTAAGAGTTTGTTCGTTTAGACACCTAAAGAGACAGAGTCAGGAAGAGATAAAGCTCAAATGATGACATTAAATATTCATGTTTTAATAAGGAGTTCTTTGAGTACAAAATCTCTATTTGTATGTATATTGATAATTCAAATACTAAAGACTATCTGCTTCATTCGCTTCATGGTAATTGTTTGACTGCAACATAACCAAACAGCCTTGTGATGCTAGCCTCTTGTGTACTATTAAGAATTATTTTGAGCAATAAAACCACTTCAATAAAACTTAAATTACTTGAAGGAAAATGCAGTGAACCCTTGCTTTTCAAAACCTGATTACGATTTGCACCAGGGATGAAATGCAAACAATGCAAAACGAATATACTATCCATGTTTTCGAAACAAAAACCTTCCGTTACCTTTACTTATAATGTACAGTTAATTCCAGTAAATCAAACATTCCATGTGTTCCATTTCTTCCTGTTAGCTCTAGTTCTGGAACTGCACCACTTGGTGGCAGGAGGCGCAAGGAAAAATCCAATCCAGGAAATAGAAGAGGCTGTTCATATAGAGCGGTGATTTGCGGAGACCTGTAAAGGGTCAGGCGCTCGAAGTCAAGTATTGTTCGTGGCTCAGATGATAGAGTTGAACGCTAATCTGACCAGTTTACATTCAGTGAGCTCATATTCTCACTCTTGGTTTGATTTTGTCTTTGAGCCCTTGCTTCTCTTTCCCATTTACAAGTGTGTCGACGGCAGCTACAAGGAACCTCTTCATTGTGATTATGATTTCTTTCTTATCGTGTCTCTTCAGGCGACCGATTTCACAGCAACCTCAAGCATATGAGACGCATATGCGTCTCTGCACTCATCTCAAGACACTGTTTTCTCTGTCGACTTTTTCTTTTTCTAACTTTCAGCAACGCAGTGGTTTGTTTTCCCACTTGTCCTAAACTTCAAACTGATCCTGTTTTCATGCAGCAGTAGCATAGCTCCTATAGTGTAACCTTGTGTATTTGTCGACCAGCTGTTCTCACCGCCAAGGACCCATTCATTTGATAGGCGACCTCCCAAAAGGCGACCTTCAAAAGCCACCTGCGAGACAGAAACACACTTTTCGTTAGCATATGCACTTTACGGAAAAACCCTCAGATTGAGGACTAACTGTCCGAACTTGGACCAGAGTCCGACTATTGTAGGCCCCGGTATATATTTTTGCACCGTCTAATATCAGGTCGGACTATAACTCCATGTCCCTGAACTGCGCTTGGCAGCCGGGCACGTCACGGCAACATTTCAGGTTAAGAGTCACGGAGTGACGTCACATGATGAACTGGCTGCCGGCAGCTCATTTATTATGAATGATTAATAATTGATGATAACAAATGCTCTTGTGAAGGGCCACAGGAAGGCCTTCACCACAAAGAAAACGCTTGACAAAAGAGCACTTAGGAGTCAGGGTGCAGAAGAGGCAGGTGCTCCAGACCCCCCCGCCCCCCCACCCCCCCTCCCCATCTGCATGTGCCTGGCATTTAATATATTGGAACCTAATATTGTGCCCATGAGATAACTTTGGTAGGCCTACCTGTAATTTTTCAGCACGCCTGCTCATTGTGCTAAAACTCGATGGAATTTTTGCATTTTTATCACTGTCACAAGTTCATTGTCGGCACCATAGAAAATGTCTTACTAAAATGTATGTCCCCTGGCCGGCCGCAGTTTTGTTAAGATGCGTCTTTGCAAGCTCCTCTCTTGAGCACTGCAAACGCATCAAAATCCCTGCACGGGCTCTTCATGGTAACCACAGACCTGGTTTCAGAACTGTCACTCAAAAGCCATTGGAAAAAAAAAAAAAAAAACTCATTGACATTCAATAAACTCAAGATAGGGGAACCATGTGTGTTGGCATGCTAAACTCTATCTGTGAATTCAGTGATTCTCAACTGGTGGGTTGTGAGGTCTGGGACTTATTTTCAGGTCACAGGCCTCTGACAGGGAACAAAAAGCTAAGAAAAAAAGACTGCTTTTATTTTGAAGGGGATTAGGTGTAGGTGGCGGTTTTAGACCAAGAGATCCTTTACATTCTCAACTGGGACCATTTTCAGATGGTCACAATCCACTGACTGATTAAGAAAAGTGAAGTATAAATAAACTGTGCTTTTATTTTGGCGGTATTTTTTTATGAGTTGAAGTCCTGTCTATTCACACGCCTCAGCAGTAGGTGGTGGTAATGGCCCGTACGTTTCCTTTGGTGTGCTAACTGACCAAGGCAAGCACAACACCGACACTGAAATCCTCCTCAGTCTGAGTCGCAGCTCATCTTTGAAGGGTGATGGTGGGTCCGGACCCCGGACCAGTCGAGAACCACTGTGTTCATTCATGCTGCACTCTATTTCTGCAATCACAGTTGTCTGTGCCTAAGGAATTGTGTGTGTGTGGGGGGGGGTGGGGGGGGGGGGTTCTGTGGGGGATTGTGTGTTTTTACCATTGTGTTGTATGTATGTAGCTAATAACACTATTTGTAAGGCCTCTAATACACATATACAATGTCCACGATTCTCTGCCCGTGGGAACAATGCTATTCCTGCTCCGCAGTGATACGACAATCAGTTGTTTTGCAGCGTCACCACTGTCTCATGATGAGTTCCAATGTTTGAGTGTTTCAAAGACGTGCCCACATTCAGTAACTCTCAGGATCGACACTCTGAAGAAAACCAAGCTCTTTTTTTTTCTTTCCCTGTCTTTTTCCCCTTATTTTTATTTTTTGTATTTTTTTCATTTTTCGTCTGTAGCAACAGACAGTAAGGACGAGGAGGTCAGAACCCCTAAGAGGCTCTTTCTGGGTATGTACAGAACTTACAGTGTCCGCCACGAAACATTAGCTGCAATTCATCTCCCTGTCCCTCTCCATCTCTCTGTCTTCATGCATGATGGCTGCTCCCCCGCGCAGCCGGTCCCACACTAACCACTCATCATTTAACACCGCCGTGTTTGCTGCATCCACATTCACTGTTTCACCATTGTAGCTGCGATGCTTTTCATGCATGGTGTTTGACACTTCCTCACAACTAATGACAAACCTGTGTGGATGTGATTTTTTAAATTTATTTTTTGTTGTTGCATGAATTATTTTGTTCCACAAACGTTTCATTTTTGTCAAATTACAGTTCGGAACAAAATAATTTATTCTGATCTCTCTTATCAATGCTGGTAATTCAAAGTAGACTAACCTGTTGATTGAGTCACTGTTTACCTGGTCACTGTTCTGCGCGTTAAATGTGTTTTTATGCATGTGTTTGTCACTCTCAAACCAAACGTGTTTTAGTGTGTTGTGACACTGAACTTGTGGTCTGCAATTTCCTCTAACTGGCTGTTTAAAATATTCCACAAACTATACATGATTTCAACACGCAGTTTTATAACAGATATGACAAGAAATATGCAAACATGTTAGGGTGGTCCGTCTGTGTCTCGAGGTTGGTGATATTAGTTAGAGGTCTTTGTGGGAGGAGACCAGTAGGGTGACTGGTCTAATGCAAGGGTTCCCAAAGGGGTTGGGGGGGTGGGGGGGTTGCAAGACGTAATCAGCTCTCTCCTCTGCTCTCTGTCTTGCCTTGATGCATATACACACACACACACACACACACACACACACACACACACAAACTTTCGTAACTGATTATTTAAATATTTGACAGCTAATTTGGTAGTTAATTAATTGGGTCTGGTTATGGCTCATAGCATGGCTCATCGCCCTTGTTGTGGGGGCGGTAAACACACTATGTATATATTCTATGTATATTGTATGTATATATACACACACATATGTACTGTATATGTACTGTATATGTATATTTGGAGAAAGTGAATGTCTTAATATTAGTATGAACAGTAGCATCATAATCTAAGTTGTGCTTCACTATCAGGTCATGACACTGGATTATCACCATCTCTTATGTGTTTACCTGTCTCATGCAGTTTTTCTCTTTTTTCCAGAATCATTTTGAGCTTCTTTTATTTTTATTTTTTTTCAAACCAACCACAAATCAATAATCTGTATTCAACATTTCCTGTGTAGTCAAAGCTTGAAACAGATAAAAAAATAATTAAAAATAATAATAAAGTGATG
>JAFBJT010109044.1:13704-36321 GCA_016785325.1 Chascanopsetta lugubris
TCAGAATATTTTTGAGCTTTTTTTTTTTTTTTTTTTTCAAACCAACCACAAATCAATAATCTGTATTCAACATTTCCTGTGTAGCCAAAGCTTGAAACAGATAAAAAAATAATTTAAAAAAATAATAAAGTGATGGCTACTCTGGGGGATTGACACTAGATGGCAGTAGAAGACAATACACTGTCAGTGTAGACAGGCTCAGTGTTCTATAATTCTTGCACATTGGCTGACTGTTTATTAAAATCTGATTCTGTTAAGAGTTCCCAGTCATCTTTAGATCAGCAGAATCAGAATAGCACAGGTCTCCTCAGTCAGCCCTGTGGCGCTCAGTGTCTCAAGGAGAAGCAGATGGACAATCGGCTTCTCTCTGGTGCAGGTGTCGTGCCGCCGGCCGCCCCAGTTTGCCCACATGCTCAAGCTGGTTCTAGCTGCTTTGGCTTCTTCTGTTGAGTTTTCATCGATCAGCGAGTGCTGCAAGGCAGCAAGAGAACTGACGGAAAGCCGTGTTATTTGGTCTCATTATTTTGATCTGTATCCGCTCATTGATCTAGTAGTACTAATGTCAGGTGGAAAGGGGGAGCATGTTGTGTACCACGATTGATAGAAGGGAAAGGGACTAGTAATTCAGAGCAGCTAAATTGCATGTCAGGACAGAGGCTTTTAAAAACTCAGTTTCATGGTCGGTGTCAGCACAGTTCGCCACATGTCTTCGAAATCCTGAAATATTATAGAAAAAGTTCAATTGTGCGGAATGTAATTTCTCCAATCTCTGCCTTTTCCGCCTCGTAAGTAAATGTAAACAGTTGGAGGGTTTGGATGTACAGTCTGTCTCCTCACTGTCAGTTGGCAAGGCTTCCAGCAGTCACAGCATTTCCAACATTTGTGTTATTTATCATCATTTCCTGGCATATTAGGAGATGATTTCGCAAGTAAGTTTTAACCATATCGACAGCACAACTTTAAATCAGACCTCTGTGAGAGGGAGGGAAGTAAAATGTCAACAATCAGGGCAAATGATCAACGCATCGATTAATGCAAGTTACAACTGTAGAAAATGATACCTCCAAGAAGTCAGAGTGATTTAGTCTATCGTACAATTGTATCTAAAATGGACCCAGAAAGGTCTTGGGAAATGCCTTCAGCCATCAGTTGGAGCTGCTTCACTTTCTGCAGTGACTCACTTGAGTACTGTTAAGGTGCAGTGTGTAAGATTTGGTGACCTCTAGAGGTGAAGTTGCATGTTGTATCCATCACCTCACCCTCACCCTTCTGAGCATGCAGGAGAACCTATGGTCGACTTCAGCTGTTATTAAAACTCAATAGATGTTTAGTACGTCCACTCTGGGCTACTGTAAAATGGCAGCCTCCATAGAGTGGACCCCCCTCCTCATGTAGATATACATAAATAGGCTCATTTTAGAGTCATGGGGGGGGGGGGTATTGACATGATCATACATTTATGAAACTATCAGTATGTAATTGTTTTGTAAGATTTTTTAGAAGTGACAAAAATGATCAAAATCTTACCCACTGCACCTTTAAGTCAGCAGGGGGAATTCCCGGCCTGTTCTTTTCTCAGATTGGCTCCCTTTTGTGTACATCTATGCAATAAGATGGCTCACATTTGTTCTCATTGCTGCACAAAAAACCTTATTACACCATGCACCTCCATCAAACAGCTGGGTGTTTGCCCCCAGATAGACAAAACACAACACTGCTGACTTTTATGAGGATTTCAGTGCGCGCCTGAATAAGAATGGATTATATTAGGTCGGACTCCCAGTGAGCCCTGAGCCTTTGTGCTTCATAATTTAGAAAGTGATAAAAGCCTGTGACTAAAAAGAGACGGGGGCTCAAAGAAAGCCTGTGGTGCTCCAAAATCAGTCACACTAATGGCCACATCTGTTTTGTACAAGTTTGTCTTTTGTTACAGGACATGTAGAGCTTTGTCCTGGTGTAACGGCTCAGTGTGATTTATATGGGTGACTACCTGCTGCAAGCCTTTAAGCAGATTAAAACATCAGATCATTGCAGTGTCAGAATTGGAAATGCCGCTGATCCCTTAGGTGCAGGTAAACATGTTTGGAAAGAACGCAAAAAAAAAAAATGAATATGGAATATTTACAGAAAGGTTTTGGCAGTGAGAAAACACTGGACACTTTCAGTCAAACTTCACTTTTAGGTTTATAGCTGACCTGCATGACTAAACACAACTTTGCTTTTCCAAATCTACAGCTGCATGAAATTGAACTTTTTCTAAGTTAGAAAACCATGAAATATGGTTCTGCGTAATGTTTGAGTAATACAAACGTGCCTGTTGTGTCAGACCGCAGAATTCTTCGTCTGCTTGTTCCAAAGACGCAGTTGTTCAACATTTAAGCTCATTAAGACTCAAGACTTTCAGTTAGTACTTTTAAACTGCAGCGGTGTGAATGGAAATCTCAACATGTTTTCACCCTCACAACATCTAAGGACCTCCTCAGACACGTGGACACATGGGCCTGCCAATCTGTATGAGCCGTGTGTGGCTGTGTTGAGGAATATTTAGGAAGAAGCAGAAATAGAAATTGCTGATCCGTTTGGTGGCCTTAAACAATCAACCGTCCAAAAATCAATTTCCAAGGTGTCTCTACTGCAGGTGAAGAGCTAAGCCGTGTTATCGTTATAGTGTAAGACAGTTTCTTTGCCTTGTTATAGACACGCATCATTCATTTGGAAGGTTTCAGATGCTTTGATGTCGACTGTCATCGCTATCTTACAGATTTGTCAAGGGGGCATTCGTATGAGTGAGTTATGCTGAAGGGCCCTCTGCTGGGTCCTAGGGGAATTACTTCAAATGGTCCAATGTGCTCTGAATACGAACCAGTATTAACGCTCCCCCATAGGTTTGCACCACTATTTTAATTTCTGGAAAAAAGCCGTCCTAGTGCCTAGGATGATTCAAATGTATAAAATCATGGAAGTGTGGCAGATGGGATTATATCATTTGAGTAGAAAGCCATCAAGGTAATGATACTACATGGCAGCACACTTCCCTCTGTCAGGTGTTTACTAATTTCTCATGCTAGGCAATGCATTTGGCATGTTAGGATAAATCACCTTGCCCTGTAATTACACTTAGTCTTCACCTTTTGCCTGAGACTATAGAAGACACGGAGCCCAGGTGGCGGTGGGGAAACTTTGCAATGCGCAGGCTTCGGCAGTGAAAACTCATCAAAGTGACAAAGCTTTCTGTCCAAATTTCCGAGAATTAAGCTTGTTCAATTCCGAGGTTCCATTTCCCCGACTGTTGTAACTGCCTTTCACAATAATGTTCCCGCCTCTCCCACGGGTGCATTTGAGTGACGGCAACCTATTATTTCACTTACCCCCCCAAAGACTTTCTGGGGTCTAACTCAAACTGACTGGGAACAGTTGGTAAACAAGCAATTGAAATCTCCAACTCTCTGACCCAAGTCTTCCCACACACGTACTGCAACTCTGTGGGACTTCAGACTGAGCTGTGCGCAAGACGTTTGGCCACCGCAGGGAATCTGTTGTGTGCAGCTCCAGTTTGTTCCCACACAGTGCCACCACTGCAGTTACACGGTGCAGGGATTAAAGGAGCAGAGGAAAAAGCCCCAGGATACACAAGTGGCTCTCTGCAAAGAGATGGTGTGTGGCAGGGAATGTCTGAGGTGCAGTGCTGTGATAAACAGCCCTTTTGGTCAATGGAGAATGAAGCGGTGCATAGTTTTGCCCGACGACACGCTGCTTTAGTGCAAAGATTTCGGTGGCAGGTTTATCCTGAAAATCCACACAGACAAGATTAACAGATGTCAGAACAGTGCTGAGACGAAAGAATGCAATTACCGAAACATGAGGCTGAGACGAGGGCTTCGGAAATAGGATGACGCAATCACGATATTTATTTTTTGTTCGCGGTATACGTGTTTGGAGGACTGTTCCTAATCGAACACGCACTGCTGCATTCAAAATAATAGCAGTCCAACGTCACCGACCAGAGCAGTCACTGTTTTTGGTGAAAATTACAAGGTAAATAATTCACTAATAGGTTTAGTAGAGTAAGAGAAAACCATCAAACCCAATTAATCTTGTCTGTCTGGAACCAAGAGGCTGCTCGCTTACGACCGTGTTTGGGGTCGTTTTGTTGAAACACCAATTTCTTGGGCATTTCCTCTTCAGCATAAGGCGCCATGAACATAAAACATAAAAAAAAAAGAAAATCATGACCTCTTCAAGTATTGTGATGATTTCGCTTCAGGCCAGTCGATGCGTTCTCTGGCAAATTGTAATCTCTTCAGCACATGTTTTTGCAACAGTTGGAGTTTGCGGGGGCTTCTTGCCGATAGCTTGGCTTCACACGGACGATCAGATCTTCTTTGATCTCCCTGGAGCTGATCATTGGCTTAGTCTTTGCCATTTTGGTTGTTTGCGATCAATATCAACTGTAGTTTTCCTTTCCTCCACACTGCTATTATGTTGAACACACTGCTATTATATCATCTGCAATGAATTGATTGATTGATTGTTTTCTATTACTCTACGACACCTACTAGCAAAGTATTTGCCACGTAGAAATATCATTTCCACCAGTGATTGATCTGGTCTGTGACTTTGGATTGCGATTCATTTGAACACAACTCCAGTTGCATCAGTTTGTAAAATCCACGTGTCAGCACATTAACGCGCAAGATGCTCTTTTGTGTCTTTATTTCAAACATCAGCTCAGTTTAGCGGAACATATTGTTTGTGAAGGGGTGGCAGTGGCTCAGTGGTTAGAGCAGTTGCCTTTGGAAGGTTGAGCAAAGGTCACCGGTTCAAATCCCACCCGGGCCCTGCTGCAGTGTCACTGGCCCTGACACTGTTAACCCGAAAAAGCTCCTGAATCCAGAATAAATAAATCCAGAATACCTGATAAGCGGTAGAAGATGACCTGACATTTTGTTAGCGCGCCAGCAAATGATCAACACGGAACAGTGTAAATGCCGCCACGGTCACGACCGTGCGCACTTCCAGACTCAGACGGTTCCCAGTCACCGTCGTCATCGTCACCCGGAGTCATACGTTGAATGAGTCATCATGCTCCGTGTGAAGCTGCCCGTGCCTTCTGCAAAGATTTCAGATTGGCACTGAAAGCTGCTTTATTGCCCTTGTTTGCCTCCCCTTGTGTTTGTGTTTTGCTCGTTGGTGCTGTTATTACACAGCGCCAGCCGAGTGCTAGCTGGCCCACACTCAGCTCTCCGGCTCCGCTGCCAGCAAGGTGCCTCATGTTCAACCAGGCACCTGCAGCCAGCAGTCCCTACGCAGCAAACGCTGCTTTCCAGCAGCAAACACATAACAGCTCTCAGACGAAGGCCCGAGTGTTGATTCTACTCAGGACCGTGTGCTCGTCTTTTGTTTAGCCTGCTGTATTGTGTTGCCCACATCCCACATAGCGGTAAGAGTTTGCCTTAGTGCCCACAAACGACTGTGACCTGGTTTCGACTGCTCTTCGGGATGTATTCGCTCACATTGTTGCATCTGTCAGAACTGAACAATTGGACTGGCTGAATGCTGCGGCGCTTGGTAAGCTTGCACGCACACGCGCGCGCCCGCAATGTGTATTCATTTAGAAATGTCATCCAAATGTCAGAATCACTCACCGATAATTTTCGAATGAAACAATCCTTCAGCCATTGAACTGAAATGCCATAGCGGGTTTTCACCCCCTAATTTAATCAAGACCTGGAAAAGCAGCCAGTTTGTTGAATTTGAGCAATATATAACGATATTAGTGGTGCATTTCTTTACTTTTGCTTGACTCTTTCCAGGAGGCTGACAGAGGCCTCTGAAATCACCACCAGAGCTGCTAAACGTGACTCTCATTTAAATATAATTGAATTGCCTCTATTGTATTTCAGGCATTTAGAATCCCAGTTGGAGGGCGAGACAGATCTTTCTCTTGTGATTAGATTTTCACATTTAACTTTCTCCACCGCTCTCATCTTAAACCAGCAGCTACAATTGAATTGTTTTCACTGCACTGCACCATAAAGATCCAACCGTTAATTCATTGTGATTTGTCCCTCATAAGCTGCAGCTGCAAGGCAGGAGTCCAGTCTGCGAGGCATTGAAATCCAGTATTGGATATGATTAGTATTAGCACTGCTGCTTTTCACAGGAAGCCACTGATGTGTTCACAGTCATTATCTGATTATTTCCTTTAAGAAAAGGGCGCATGTGGGGTGTCAGGGCAAAAACATTGGATTTTAATTATTCATCAGCATCTAGATTCCCACCCAGCCCGTCGATACCATGTGGGAAAATACTGTAACTTCAACAGACGACCACCGCCCACACAGCAAACGCATATTTCATAGCTTTATACTACCTTCACTCAAGCCTTTGTACCTGTATTTCCTTCACCCAGAATACACAATGCAGATGGTGGGACTCATAAGAATTCACTGTTCATGTGGAACGTTAGAAATGTCCACAATAATAGAGTTTTTACAATCTTTTTTTTTTTTTTTAACTAGATAATGCTTGAAAAAGAAAAGACAGGATAAGTTGATCATTATCTCCTCCTCTGCTGCAAAATGAAAAGTGAAGTGAGGGAGGAAGTTTAATTACATGCAAGCACTAAAGGACTTGGATATGTATCACAGCCAAGGACGAAGAGATGTTATGAAAGAGTGTGGATTTCTTTAGCAAATTCACTTTGATGTCTGTCCTGCTCATGAGCCACCATTTCCACTCATATTCATACTCCTCAAAGGATGAACCCTTTTGTTTTCAACAGCAATGTCATATCTGTGTCTCTTAAGTGGCTCAAAAGAGTCATTTTTTGATTGAATAATGTCTTGTTTTCCTCCCGTTGTGCGTCTTTTAGATTTTGACGGGAGCTACTTCTGGTCATGGAGCCGCTTCATTGACTATGTGCAGTGCGTGCTGGCCTTCACGCTGGTGGCTGCCTACATCACCTACGTCCTCCTGGACTCTGCGCTTTTTGTGGAGACTCTGGGCTTCCTGGCAGTGTTTGCCGAAGCGATGCTGGGCACGCCCCAGCTCTACTGCAATTATCAGAACAAATCCACTGAGGGAATGAGGTATGGATTCAATATTTAATCATAACAGCTCTCTCTACGACCAAAATTATTGAGACTTTCAATTAGTTTAGCCTTTAGCGACAACGGAGCGACTAGAACGCACGCAGTCTGCAGTAGTACGGTACACACTGTGGGCAGCTTTAACGTTTGACAAGTTACGTTCATTGAGATATTTTCCCTGTGCTGCTGTTGGTTTTCCGCATCGGCTCAATTTTTTTACATTGATGATATTAAATGTCAAGAATGGCAGAAACCTGTAATCCTCAAAACAAGGAGCTTCAAAAGAGCTTGTTTGATCATCGATTCCTTCAGTGTGTGTCTCAAGCAATTCTCAGGCCTAAACTCTAGAGATTGTCCACTTCACTTGGTCAGGACTTTCTCTTGTTTGTCTTTGACACATCAATAAAGCAGATTCAATGCTCGGAATCAACAGCACAGAATGAAATGTTCAGGCAAGGTGTGGTGCATCAGGCAGGAGGCCGGGTGCAATGTAGTAATCCTGCGCCAGAGATCCCATGCTTTAATTTACAGTTGATCAGCACACGTGTCGGCCTCCTCACCAAAATGTCTCTTGACAGTTAACATTGCTATGTTTGCTCACTTTGCAATTGTGTTTTTCCATTTTGCTCATTTCCCCTCCCTTAGTACAGTTTTGATGCGGTGACAACACAGGGCAGGAGTATATGTGATGATTTCATCACAATTTGATAAGAAATTGTAATTAGGAGAATATAACTTGCGCTCGAGTGCTTTGTCATTCGCAAGACTTTATACATAACATAAAACATGTATCTCAAGGTGGAAATACACATATGTTGCATTTTTTCTGGTCAAACAAATGAGACAGTGTCAGTAGGGCAGTGTTTCTCAGCTGGTCTGGGTTCAAGACCCACCATCACCTCTTAATGATGGGCCACGACCCAAATCAAGGATTAACTACTCAAATGATTCAGTGAAAAGACTGAACAGTTTGAACCTAGTACATAATGTCACACAATAAGTTTAATGATAAACAAAACCAACCAGCAGCTGGTGAGGCTAGAGAGGGAAACATTCCCTTCTACACTCTATTAGCTGTATTCTAATGTAGTCAGTGTTGTAGTGTCCATTAGCATTACAATAGGGGCATCATTGCCACCCAAGAGACGAGAGATTTTTTACAAGAGATAAAAGCCTTGAAAATATGTATGCTATTTATATATATGTGCGTATGTGTGTGTGTGTGTGTGTATATATAGCATGATTTTTTTAATGCTTTTATCTCTTATATATGTATGAAATGATTAGTTCATTATTACCTCAGCTCAAAAATCGAACTGAACCTTATTTGATCTGTGATGGATCTGAGAAGTCTGTATCCTGATGAATGCTGTTTTATTTATCAGCGGCATTTTTCAGAGGCAGCTCTGCGGGTGTGTTGAACTGCAGCCCGTCAGTGAGTAATGGCTTCAGAAAGTGTCGTCTTTGATTGGACCGGTGACACTGACATGTGCTTATTAGGTATTTTTGGCACCTGTCGAGCAGGACGATAGGCTCCCAACACCCTTTTATTATGCTAACACAACTACTAGCCTTCTGATGTTTCTCTGAAAATCAGTATGCTAATGAGTGTTAATGTCTTGCAGTATCGTTTGCTAAGGATTTTTTTTTTTTGGCTAATTAATGTGGTTTTGCATCAGCACACATGCTGTAATCAGAGGGTTCGTTGGAAAGTAGATTTTTGTGAGTGTCCATAGTTTCACAATCTAGGGTGGTTGCTTTTTTGAATACATTTTACTGTGCAGCGTGCTCGGCAACTTTTTCTAGCTTATTTGATTATTGCAAATGAGTGAACAGGCTGTTTCAGGGCTCTCCCTAAATTCTACCTATTTACCAATCGGTCATCTTTTTACCAATGTACCAGTTTTCTACAGCAGATCGATCCGCGCACTCAGACACACACACGAGCACGCTCGTTCACGTGAAGACAGCCCACCAGCGGACTGTGAGCGTGCGTCATAAAGTACACTTACCCCCCCCCCCCCCCCCCCCCCCCCCGGGCAACAAATCACCAACTGAAATATATACTGGGCCCTATTACGAGTACGGGGCAAGTCAGTGTACCGCGGAGCCGGAACCCTCTGTGGTATCATCAACAGTATCATATAACTCAGGTCTTGGCTCCCTATAAACTTCAAGATTTACTTCAAAATCCTCCTCCTCACATACAAGGTCCTTAATAATCAGGCGCCATGCAGGCTCACTGGTTGCTCCTGGAGCAGAACAGGTGGTTGAAACTACCAAGCTCCTCTCCTATGGATTTAACTCCCACTTTCACTTGGGAAGGCTGATTGTGTCTCTAACAATAGTTAGAACTAGATCAGAACAGCCCATTAGTTATGCTGCTGTAGGCTGTGACTGCTGGGGGAACCCCCCCCCCCCCCCCCCCCCCCCCCAAGGCGGGGCCCCCCCCCCATCACGCACTGAGGGTGAGCTCTTCCTCTTTCTCTGTTTCTCCTATCACGCACTGCGACTGAGCACTCCCCATTTCTTTGTTTGTCTGTCCCAATTTCATGAGTTTATTCCATGTCATAAAACCTCCGTCTTTGCGGCGCGCGTCAATGGGATTACTATTACCAATTATAGTCGTAATAATGATAGAGGAACAGACTCGGGGTTAGTGATATGTAATGAGACAATGAAATTGGGGGAGGAGAATAGGGGAGATGTTATATTTCATGGCGCTACTCAACTTGCAAAGAAGGAGGGAACGTGTCTGACGCATGTCCAAATAGATGTCGATTTCGAACAGTCTTGCGGTGTAGATTGCTTTCAATCATAAGACGCGACTCCCCCCAGAGAATGGAATAAGGCCCACAGAGACACACGCTCTGTGTGCGCCCGATCCGTACGCCTTATGGATCCAGATATCATGCTGTTTACATTACTGTTGCCTGTTTCCACGTGACATCTATTGCACGTCTGTCTGTCCTGGAAGTGGATTACCTTCTTATTTGGCATTGTTAAAAGCCTGTGAGACAAACTGTGATTTTGTGACTATTGGCAACATAAAGATTTGAGATGATCGCATCTCCGTTCTCGATGGTACTCTCTCGCAAAGCTGTCGGGTTACCCAGGCAATCCCCACTCTCCAGTGAGATGGCCCCGCTCTGGCTCCTCTAGCTCCCGAAGCTTTGACTAGCAGGCTTGAGCTCGGTCCCACTGGCTAGCTATCTTTCCTGCTGGTCAATCTGGCCGGCCGGAGCTCCGCTGTACTTGATGGAAGGTTCGGGCTGGAGGAGCACTTGGTCTGGGGCTGGAGTAGCGAAATGCCGACTCCACCTCATGCTACATGCGTTTCGTAATGCTTCTTTATCCCGAATGGCACGCCGCCATCAAAAACCAACGGGAAATGCATGGAGATTCAAATAGAAGCCGAGGGGACACTAATAGGATTAAAATCAGATACAAGTAAGCGTGATGAAGAGAACTATATCAAAGCTGGAAGTGATAATGTTTTTATTAAACTACGTGTGAGAGTGAGATTGTCCCAATTACACACAAGGCCTGATAAAAAGCTTTCCAACAGCGCGTGCCCCCTCAGGGCAATGCACCCCCCCCCCCTCTGCTGCTTGCCATTACTGTTGCGGACGGATAACGGCTCCAGCAGGGCTGTCCGTCTACTTAACTGGCCTTGACGGTTTCCAGCCCTCCCTTTTTTTTTCTTTTTTTTTTTACTTTTTTTTAATTGATCAAATATTATCATGTATTTATCATCTCAACTACCTCTACCCTTAATTGAAATAGAATTCACTTAATGAAAGGCACAAAGAGCTATTTCTTGTAACCCCCCCGTACTTTTTGTGATATTTCTATGGAGTTTGGATATGTGAAGTATTAATAGGACCAGAGCACATGCAGCATGCTGAAGCAGTTGGTGGCAAAGTAGAGTGCCTTCACAGTGTGGACCGATTTGACGTTGTCTTTTTCCATGCAGTGCATGGGACACTTGGTCAAGTCTTTGATCACAACTGCTGCTAGATGAATTCAGTAATGTGGGTTTTTTGTTTTTTTCCAATGAATTGCCGCCACTAATTAAATCATTTGACACCAATGACAGATGATGATGTAATAATAGTAATAGCAAATTTGGTTTTATTTTATATATTCTTAATCTTTCACTGTAGAATCTTTACAGCAGACCAACACGGGAGGGTGAATATAAAGTATAACAGTGAGAAGTGAGGCTGAATTGAAATCCTTCAGCTCATATTGGCAGTGATTGAAACATGACACCCAGGTGGACACGCTAATTTTCACTCTGGTATGGTGCTATGACGTGTATGACTCAGATGCAAAGTCCATCCATCTCGGTTCAAGCAGCGCTCCACCATCCTTCATTTGGTTTTGGACTTTAGTAGATTGAAGTAGAGGACATTAAAGTAACTACACTAACATTCAAGTTCCATATTGCACAGCTTTCAGCTGTTTGCCAGGATAATCATGATTTTCAATGTAACACAGCCGAGAAACACTTTAAACACTATATTTTTTGCGTAAAAGAATCATAATATTAATTATCTTTATTTTCATAGCACTTTTTGAACGGTTGTTCCAAAGCGCCTCACAAATGATGAAATTTGGTAAACAACAGATGACAGCAAAAACAAACATGAAATATTGAATTGAGATCAAATTGAATAAATGACTGATAAGCGATATTTCAAAAATGTCTTTAAATGTTGTGCAGACTCTGCAGACATGTTGGTAAGAGGAAGACTGATCCTCAGTGTTGGAGCTAAAACAGCAAAGGCACTGGTCTTGGTTTTCAGCCATGAACGTGGGACACCTAAAAAATGGTCAGCATTCACTTGATCCGATAAATATAGCCAAAAAATAAAAATAGTCAAAATTCAGCACTGTAATGCACACAACCAGTAGTTATATTTGCACAAAAGAAAATGATTGGCTGACATTACATTCCCACTGCAATGATGGCCATAATTTGCTGTCTCCTGCACTCTGCTTAGTTATATCCAAACAGTGTATGTTCATTGAGGTTGTTGCTTTCATGACAAGGCTGAAGTTTGGATATGATGTTTGCTCTTCTATAATAACAAACTACACATTTAATAGAGAGCTCTGATGAAGTTTAAAGACAGTTAAACTGTCAAATGTATCAGTTAAATACATTTCAGTCAGTACAGACTCCTCAATAAACAATAAAAACGAACAAACAGTGAGATAGTGTGTGTCAGTAAGTATGGCAGAAGACCAAATGCAATGTCTACCTTGAGATTTAAACCAGTGCCCAAGTCTAAACAAAAGGTCAGACCTTCACATGTAAAGTGTGAAACCTTAAATCACATGTTCAGTTTCCCTGAGTGCTGCCTCATACCAGCTCGTTGTCACAGAGCATACAGATCATTCAATGTGCTGGCCGTCAATTTGCTTGAGAATCATTGCCACATAATTTCCAATAACTTCACAATCATCACTGCAATTTGTTTAAACTATTTTGCGTTGTTTATTAAAAAGGGGAATTCTACAATTCAATTCTAGAATTAACTTAGTAGACGCTTTTGTCCAACAGTCAACACAAGCAAAAATCTACACAGGAGGAACAGGATAAGTGATGCCAACTGCTTTAAGTCCAGCTTTTGCTTTTTAGAAATATATATATATATATATATATATATATATATATGTATATGTATATAAGTCAACCTAAGCTCTAATATCTATAGCTATATATATATATATATATATATATATATATATGTATATGTATATAAGTCAACCTAAGCTCTAATATCTATAGCAACATTAAAGTGTCATCTACAAGCTACTGTCATCAACAACATCACAATCATCAATATCTGTCTATAAGTCCACAAATATCAGAAACCTCTTGGCAAGAATCAAGCTCTAGTGCAGAAGTGTTCATGAAAAAGCAGAAAGGAAGTCTGCAGATGGCACGGAGTTGGGTAATTAGTTCCACCACCAGGGAACTGCAGGGAAGACGAGCCTGACTATTGACTTGGGGCCTTGTTGTCATGGCATCACCGGGCGTCTTTCATTGGCAGATCCTAGTGAGCGTGTAGACCTGAATGAGGGGGTCCGGGTCGGCAGGAGCCTATTGAGTTATGGCTCTGTAAGCAAGCACCAAGGCTCGATGTTGCAAGAATTGGATACGAGCTTGCAACTGGGAGCCAGTGGAGGGGATATGAAAGGTGGAACGACGTGATGAATGATTTTGGGCTGGTTGAAAACCAAACGTGCTGCTGCATTCTAGATCATGCACTTGAGAGTGCGTGCTGGCAGGCCCGCCAGTAGAGAGCTGTGGTTGTCAATGCGAGACATTACACCAGCTTGAACCAGCAGCTGTGTGGGATGCTCTGACAGGAAGGGTCTGATCCTCCAAATATTCCACGGGCAAATGCGCACGACAATCCGCACAATTGTGGCAATCTTCCTGCAGCATCGGCCTGAGCAGATAAAAGCCGCCATAGTAGGCAAAGGACAGTGCAATTTCTGTGTATTGTTTGCCAGCCCTCTGCGCACAACCTGTTGAGTCTGGCGAACGGTTGCTAGGTTACACTATCTCAGCACTTCATTCGGTGTGTCCGTCTGCCCATGTGTGTGCAACGATACCAAGCAGAATCCACAAAGTGAGGCTCGTTTTGTGTATTCTTCAAGGCCAGTGCTCGGATGCACGGCAAAGATCAGGTTGTTTGAGTCCAGGTGCTGTTGCGTCGTGAGGGCGAGGGAGTGAGCGACAAATGTGAACGGGCGGGAGAGTGGAAAGTAGACTGTCCCTTTCTGAAAATGCTGTCAGATTCAGTGCGGCCGATGCCTTTTGGGGAAGAAAAAAAACCTCATCACGCTGGCTTCCTCTTCAATTCATGGCCCAGTCTGTGTCATCTTGCCTGCTCCACCTCGACTCACATTTTAGCCTCAAGATTACCGCCACAACATTTGTACATTACGACTCTCCGAGTATAAGCCTCACCCCCTTATTCGGCTGGTTGAAGCTGTCGGCGCAGATCAGCTGCAGCCAGAAGAATGAAACCTTTTGGATGTCTTCAGTGCGTGTTGCACATCAGAACACCCTGTCAGAAAACAAGGTGGCAGCAGTCTTAATGATGAAACATGAAGGGTGTTCTGGGGAGTCCCATGAGAATGTTGTCGGCATTGATTCTTAATTCATCACCAGGCTTTCTGCCACTAAAGTTTGACCCCAGTAACCCCTCCGTCACCGTCTGCTAGCCTGACAGATTTACATTCATTCCTTATATATATGGGATTGCTGTCCAGTCTTGTTCATTTTGTATTTTTCTGTCCCATTCTGTCCCCATTTGACCACATGGCTTCTCCTACTTCGATTTGACTAATTCAACATCTGTTACTGCTGCTGCTGTTATCCACTTTCTCTGGCTGGCTATTTGTTATCTTTGCTTGTTATTAAAAATACTTAGACTTTATAAGTTGTAGTTGCGTAGTGTACGTGTCCAAAAGATGAATGCATGTCATAGCATTGCACTAGAGAAAATGAAGAAGAAATCAGCTTTTCAGATCAATGTCATTTGAGCCGGAACAGATAAAAAGCTATTTCTGTTGCAGCGTCATTCATCCCTGGAGTGAATGCTGACTGAACACGTGCAATGGGTTGTTTTTGATCAAATCGAATGACACCAACCAAACATTCATTATTTGCACTTTAAAAAGAATATGATCCCGCTTTGTTTTGGTGCCTTTAAAAAAAATCTGGCTTTTTTGATTTGCTCATTTTAGCTTCACCCTGCAAGTTGTTACATCATTTGATGTAGACCCTCGTGTTTATACATTTTTTCAAATCCACATATATTTGCCTCGACCTTTTTTAAACTCCAGGTATCGCATTTTACTCATTGATGCAGCCCATCAAGTCCATACAGCTCGTCTACAGTCAATGAAAGGTCCAGTCATGTCATTTTACAGCTGATTCCTCGTAGAGAAAATCTAACACCCAAGTTTGACTGAATTCAAACAGAGACATACTACATAAGCTATGCATTTGTATCAAAACCACCACAGATTCCCAGCTAGGCTGCCATTGTTGTTTGATTACGTTAATTGTTTTCTGAAAATACTGATTTAGCAATTTTACCTTTTAATTAAAAAAGTTATTATGGCTCTGTTTTTCATTTCTAAATTTTCTTTTGTTTTTTGTTCTTATACATTTATTTGATCCCTGAAGTAGGAACCCAGGGAAACCATCTAGACTGCAGTGTAAACACATTGGAAGTCTGATACAGTAATGGGGACATTAGGCTGGTGTGTGTGTGTGTGTGTGTGTGTGTGTTTGTTTGCACTGTGTGCAGAGCGTGTTGAAGGTTCTGTGTTAATACTTTCCAGGCTGCTGCTGTTTTAAGACTTTCCTGGGCCTGCACAGTCAGAGGTACATACTGATGCTGACCAGCCTACCATAAAACAATTAGAATACAACAACAAAGACAGACAACGCATTCACTCGCACACGCACACACAAAACAGCGGGACGGGGCATCGTGACAACCGGCTGCAGCCTTATAAGGCTTGTGGTCCCGAGTTGTGCCCTAGAATGCAGGATAAGAGTGCCAGGACCTTATTTAGCCTGTTGTCTGCTCACACACACGTAAACACACACACACACACACACACACACACACACACACACACACACACACACATACGCTCAGAGAGCGAGCAGTGTTCTGGTATAGGTGTGTAGTGACTTGTGATGGTGCTGAGCTCGTTGCACTGCTGTGAATATCTGGGCTGTAGCACAGAGCAGATTCTGCCCCTCGCAGTCTTTGGCTGCAGCTGGAAAACTCTCAGACCATCTGCCTGACCCGTCCACTCGCCATCTGCTAACGCCACTCTGGTCTTTCCGTGTCTTGCAATCAATGCAAATGGAACGGTTGGTTTCAGTCCCTTCTGGGTGCAAAAATGTGTTTCCATTTAGGACGAGAGAGGATGTTTGAGAGGGAGTGTCTTTGCTCTTTGTGTGCGACATGCGATACAGTATGTTTGGAGAAGGTCACAGACAATAAGAATCCAAAAAGAACTGCAATATTCATTTTCAGAAAGAGGCACATGCAGCAGCAGTGCATGCAGAACAACTGGGTTACTGTGGAATCTCCGAGTGAGTACAACTTGAGAGCTTCTTCCACTTAATAATATGCTCCTCCAGCCCTGAGCCTCTATGTTTAAAGGGTATTTAGTGAGGAAGTGAGGTGAAGGCACAGTTTCAGGCCTCATAGCTCAGCAAATGTTGGGGCAAGTCACTCAGCATTGTTATAGACAATTTATTCAACTATTTTAAATAATATTTGCCAAAGCAATTCATATAAGTGGGGAAAATAAGTATTTGACACACCGCCGATTTTGCTAAGTTTCCCCACTTAGAAAGAATGAAGAGGTCCGTCATTTTCATCGTAGCTACACTTCCAACTGTGAGAGACAGAATTTAAAAAATCCAGAAAATCACATTGTATGATTTTTAAATAATTAATTTGTATTTAATTGCATGAAATAAGTATTTGATCACCTACCAACCTGCAAGAACCTGTTAGTTCGTCTTGAAGAAGCCCTCCTATCCTCCTCTCGTGACCTGTATTTATTTGAACTCATTTCCTGTATAAAAGACACCTGCCCACACACAGTCAATCAGACTCCAACCTCTCCACCATGGGCCAGACCACAGAGCTGTCGAAGGACACCAGGGACGAAAGTGTTGACCTGCCCAAGGCCGAGATGGGCTGCAGGACAATAGGCAAGCAGCTCGTCGAGAAGTCAACAACTGTTGGCGCAATTATTAGAAAATGGAAGAAACTCAAAATGACTGTCCCTCTCCCTCGGACTGGGGCTCCATGCAAACTCTCGCCTCGTGGAGTATACGAGTATTTACAGTATACATAATATACAATGAAGTGTCTATGGACAGTATATACAGTATGGACAGTAACAGCAATGGGAGATAACAGTGCAGAAATATTCGATACAACAAAGTGCAGTGCAGATCAGAAATCCTGCATGGTGCACAAGGTCCCCCTGCTCAAGCCAGTACATGCAAAAGGGAACAAGACGACTGCACCGTACTGAGGAGAGGAGGATGGGTCGTGTTCAGTGTGTACGATTTGGTGACATCTAGAGGTGAAGCTGTACGTTGTATCCATCACCTCACCCTCACCTTCCTGAACACGCAGGAGAACCTTTGGTAGACCTCAGTTGTCATTAGAACTCAAAATATGTTTAGTGTGTCCACTCTGGGCTACTGTAAAAACATGGCGGCCCCCATGGAGAGGACCAGCTCCTCATGTAAATATACATGGATGGGCTCATTTGAATGGGGAAAATGTATACATTTAGGTGATGCTAAATTTTGGGAACATGTAATTGTTTTGTAATATTTCTAGAACTGACATAAAATGACCGAAATCTTACACAGTGCACCTTTAACACCTCTGCAAGTCGTGCTGTACCAAAAATGTAGTTTGTTCATATTATTTATTTCATTACTACACAACTGCAATACAATACATTACAATGCATACACAACCACTGCATCATGCAATAAAATGCTGTTTAATGACATAAACCACAAAGAAGGTGAGTGATGTCGCCAAGGCCTCATTTACATATTCAATTATAACTCTCTTCTGAAAATTGTTGGCAATCAATTTTCTAATTTGTCATATCTGCTTTAAAGCATTTCTCATGCAATGGGGGCAGGAAATTAACTCTGGGTTTTCATACATTACAAAAAAAACATGTTTGCATTCTTTTCATGGGATATAACATTAATCTATTTCAATTTGCCAGTTCTATTAAGAGCATTGTCCAGAAAATAGCTTGAAATAATAAAATGCAGCTCTCGTCTTTTAATCTGATTTCACACTTAATAGAGACATTAATCATTAGATTCACTGCTTTTCAAATGGGTTGTTTGTGGCAGCCTTGGACATTTTAGACACACACACTATCAACAGGACCGATAATGCTTTTCCTCCCTTTTAGAGTGAAACCTTCCGACTTCTCTGCTCTGCCAGGAAAGCTGCCACTTCCAACTCTCTGCTTTTGCGGAGCCGTCTCACGTCGCTGTGCCGCTAAAGATCGTCATCATTTGCTTCAGCTTCTCTTCCAAATTCCCAGAGCATGCGATACTGTTGGGAAGAGGATGCTCTGATAAAGTAGACTTTTTTTTTTTATCATTGTGTTCATCACCTCAGCATGCTCATCCGCTCATCCGTCAGGGTGAAGCATAGGACAGATAGGTGAATTATTCAATCAATCAATAGTATATATTCTGTCGGTCTTAACACAGCTCCCTTCTCTCTCCCCATCATGGCAGAAGCTCCATCTGTGGTCATGGAAACCACTTGTTTTGCTCTATTGCTCGCTTGATGGCCAGGTTGATGTCCTCCCCTCTCGCACTCTTCTGAAGGAGAGTAACGTCTCACAGAAAGCTTTCTTGTCTTTGCTGATGAATCGCACACAAAGCAACAGCGGCGCGTTTCCAGACCAATCAGTGGACTCGTCTACAGCCAGGCCTACACATGCTGATTTCCGCATTGCTTCAACCAGTTGGGCACATAAATCCAGGGTTGATGCATCACTTTTCTTTGTGGCGGATGATGTTGACATGGCTATTTGCTTTACTTTATTACAAAGCTCTTCTTTTTGTCATTCCTCAAATAAGGTTTCTGCTCTTCTGCACTCGCGCACTCCTTGATAGTAAATGGTTTTTTGGGTTGACCCAAAATCCGAAATGTTTGTGAGCACGTTCTTGAGCAGTGAATGAATAGTAAATGGTCTGTAATTATATAGCGCTTGATCAAGTCTTGAAGACCCCTCAAAGTGCTTTAAAGTACAGTTTATGTCCACCCAGTCACTCAGACATCTGTTTGCAGCATGTCTCTATGAGTCCGTGGGACAATGTGGGGTTCAAGGACACCACTGCAAACGGAATGGAGGAAGGCGGGAATCGAACCCCCGACCTGGTGGATTGATCACACTGAGCTCTGAAACTATTTATTTTGCGCAACCTCAGTTCAGACTTCAGTCGGTGTACTTGGTCAAAAGCTTTGTGTTTTGTCTCATAGTGGCATTTCACATTGCCACTTTAAAGGAGCAGTCTGAGCATACAGACAATGGTTTTGTTCTCTCAGGGGGAAGAATAAACACGAACGAGTCAGTCCACTCTGGGTTGAAAGTTACGTATGTGTTCAGTATCCATACATCTTTTCTTTGACGTCGCCATGTGTGGTGGTTTTCTCTCCCCGTTCCATCTCACTCGCCTCCTTCTCTTCTCTGTCTTTGTGGTTTTCTTTATTGTCCTCTCTCTTTTTAACATCATTTTATCCGTTTCTATCTTCTTACGCTTAACTGTTAGCAGAGCTGCTATATTATGTGCCTGGAATACAGAAGTGAAGTGTTGAAGTGTTCCGTCAAATTTAAAATCCCCTTATAGTTTAATGATAATAATGATAATATGTCTGGGTCCAGACCCGAAACCCGGTCCGCTAGTTAATGACCCTCGATCTATGGCGTCAAATGCTGCACAGGACGATCCAAGAGGTAGAAGTATAGAAACAAGTTCATTTTCAGAGGCCGAGAGAGTGTCATTGGTTACCTGTAAGAGTGCAGTTTCTGTACTCGGCTGGAGTCTGAATCCAGACTGAAACTCTTTGAACGAATCACTGCTGCGCAGATAATCACACAGCTGTGCTGCTGCAGCTTTTTCCATAATTATCTTGATAAAAGGGAGATTTGAAATTGGTCTGTAGTTAGGTAGAACACCTGCGTCACGTGTGTGCTACTTAAGTCAAGGTTTGATTACTGCGACTTTAAAAGCCAGTGGGACATAACCAGTTAACAAAGAGATTTTAATCTGCTCTAATACAGTGCTGCCGATTTGTGGGAGGACCTCTTTAAAGAGTCTGGTAGGTATAGGGTCCAACTGACAGTTAGTTGGTTTGGAGGAAGAGACCACTGAGCCACAACTGGATCTAAAGTAGCAACTCTGGACTGTGAGTTAATGTTATTCATAGGACGGAAATGGCTAATTTTTATCTCTGATTTCTTTCTATTTTATTATTTGAAAAGTGAATATTTTCTTTGGTGCTGACAGTGCGGAATGGGTGCCTCAGTGGCTCTATGGCTCCCCGTCAGCCTCGAGCTGCAGTGGTAAAGAGGAACCTGGGGTTGTTCGTATTCCCCTCTATCAGTGCAGAGTAATTAGAGATCCTATTCTGTTGCGGGGCTTTTCAATACACCTCAAAGCTGATCCTCCACAAAACACAGTGATTGTCATTATACGTGGAATACGCCATTCTCTCTAATCTCCGTGCTTTGAGTTTGAGCATTCTACCACGGAGCAAACCTCCTTTTAATTACCACCCTCTTTTTCAGAGGGGTAATAGCATTAATGGCCGTTTGTAGTGCTAAGCTTGTGCTATCAACTGGGTCAGCTCAGCTGTGTGAGAGAGATGTTTTCATAATGTTTCTGTAGTGAACTGACACGTGGCTGTAGGGCAGTTCAGTATGATTGATGATTTCAAATGAAGTGGTCTAAATCAAACACTAAAAGAGTCTCTTTATGCCATATGTCCAAATATATAATCGAGGTTGTGGTCAGTTGGTTTATTCACCTTCTGAAAATCAAATTAAAGTTCTGAAAATCACTAGGGGGTAGATGGAAGGTATAGGATAATTAAAAGAAGTCTGCTATTTTGCTTTAGGGTTGGATGTGACAAACTAAACGTAAAGTACTCAAATTAGTTATCATTTCCTGTAGGTTGAGGGGTGATTATAAGGTCAGGAATAAATATTGCTGTGACCCCTCCACCTGTGCCAGTACCCGTGGGTTGGGCGTTGCTTCATTTATATCCATAATCATGTCTCAAGCATGTCCCGATTTTGGATTTTTAAAAGGGCTTGTTTAGAAAATATACAGCATTTTTAATATTACAAATATGGTTTATTGTCCTAAAAGAGGCCAAGAAACAAAAAAAAAAGTCCTATAAAAGCCTCAACTCCTCTGGGACGGCTTTCCACACGGTTTTGGAGCATGTTTATGAGGAATCTTTTGACCATTCTTCCAGAAACACATTTGCGAGGTCATGTACTGATTCGGACGAGAAGGCCTAGCTCTCAGTCTCCGCTCTAATTCATCCCAAAGGTGTTGGTGGTTGAAGTCATGACTCTGCAGGCTAGTCAAGTTCCTCCACAACAAGCAGCAGCTTCCAATGCCAAGCATCAACTTTACAAGGGCAACAAAAAAATGTGAAAATTAGCATGAATGGTGGCGTTAGGGATACGTCTGTACATGTTTGAGCCAGAATTTTACTTCCACGAACTTCCAACTTCCACGCCCACAAAGAGTTGGACAGGAAGTCTGTGGTTGCTAAATAGATCCACATTGAGCAATTCCGTTTTATATGACGTCGTTAGCAGCAAGCCCGGCCACAGTCTCCTTAAGACTACTCAAACTTACATTTTGGTGATTTTATGAATGTTTGACCATGTTAGTCATAATATTCCTACATTTCAAAAGTGTGTTTGACTCTAAAAGTGAGGAAAAGCATAATATGTTCCTTTTAAGTATCTCCCCATTTCAACTTTAATGGAAATCTGGAGCCTCTCACCTGAGAGTCTTTGCTACACTTTGTACATGTGTTGAAACAACATCCGTGAGTGATTTACAGATTGCTGCTCAGACCTGAAAGAGACCGCGAACTCACATTGTAGCGACACCCAATACAAGACATCGGGCTGGTGATGCGGCTCCTTTAAGAGGAGAGGGCCTGAGGGGGAGTTGTTTGGTTTGCCTGGGGGTGAGAGTGTGTGGTATCTCAGCTGTCACTGTCAACTCAGTTTGCAAGTGTGAATAAAGAAACTGACCAAAGACCACCTCTCCGTCACCTCGCTCTCACATTCCCACCACGTGTTATTTTCGTGTTCCGAGTCCAAGTAGTTATTACCTATTTCATTTCACCAATAAATTCAACTTTAAGTACTTTAAAAATAGACCCTGTGCTTTAAAATTTAATGTAGCTATTTAGAATTCATAGCTTACGCATACAAAGTGAGTGCTGCAATTCAGTACATGTGCTGTACAGCATGGTCCAGTGCACCTCCACTTTTGCTCTACCATAATTTGCACCAGGAGTCTGCCTCCGTCTGTACTGTGTTTTAAAGAAGGTGACAAACAAGTAGCCAGGCATGTTGGCATCCTGATTCCCCACTTCTCCCCATGTTACCGTCTGTCAGGCAGCCAGAGAGGGAATTGATCAAACACAAAAGCGGCCTCTCTCATCATTACCTGCAGGTACGGATCACCATAACTCAGACAGCTGCTGCAAAGGAGTGGATCAGAAGAGAGGAGGAAGCAGAAGAGGAGGCGGGAGGTTCACTTTCCACAGAGCTAACACGTTCTTTACCGAGAGAGAGAGAGAGAGAGAGAGAGAGAGAGAGAGAGAGAGAGAGAGGGTCAGAGGAGCACACGTGTAAACACAAATAACAT
>JAFBJT010109044.1:45993-53493 GCA_016785325.1 Chascanopsetta lugubris
CACAGAGGAATCAACACAATACATGTCACTTAATCTGATGTCTAACACAACATTTACATTTCACATTATATGTCTTTTCCTTAAGTGGACACTGGCTTATGTGTCACATCGCGACCATAACAGCGACTATCACGTCACCAAAATCTCACACCACACTTGACAGAGCGTGTTCAGACACTGAAGCCATGGCTGCGTTTTGATGACGTGCGAGTCGCCGACATGAGGTTTACACACAACTGAAGAAGGAAAGCTGGAACCTACCAAGGCTGGCTGCAGGTGTCATGCACAATATTGAGCCTGCCCATCATGCAGTGCAACAGGAAGTGGATTGGATAGGGGGAGAGAAATCAAAACAGCCCCGTCACAAGGTTCGTTAGAGTGAGGGAGGGAGGGAAGGAGGGAGGGGGCGGGGGTGGGCGAGGGACGGGGGAGAGGGGGCGGGGGTGGGAGAGGGAGGGGGGAGTTGGGGGGGGGGGTGGGGAGGGGAGATAAGGTGAGGGAAAAAAAGGTTAACATCTCTTTGACACAGTCATCAGTGATTGGAAAAAGGTGCAGGGCTGAATTCAGTGTAATCTGTTAATCGCATGAGAGCGTGAGGTTGAACTTTTGTCTGAAGTGCAATTTGCATATGAATGTGTAATACACAAAGAGTGACAGTGCAGTTCAGCTCGACTATCAAGTATTAAACATTACATACACACTCGAGACAGAAGTGAGAGGAGCAGTAGATGAAGCCAGACTCTGACGTCAAGATACCATTAGTCTTCCCATCCCAGCCCAAGCCAAAGCCCCAGCCATGGTATCCCATCAACACACGAGCAACCGCACTGTGGACACTCCAGGAAATAGTCTGATCCTTTAGTCTTACACCTCGGTCAGCCTGCGTGTACTAAGAGAAGCAGGAGGCAGCTACGCCGGGTTGCATCGAGTGCAATTAGTAGGCAGAGGTACTCTGATCTGTTCTAGTCACCATGCAGTGCCATACAAAGCGCAACACGCGTAGGTGTTCCCCGTCTGTCTAACTGTGTTCTGTCAAGGAAACATAGTCCACAGCTGATCTGCTCTGCGCTGCAGCGTCTAGCCCCGGGTCACACTGATCCGGGCCCCCTCTGGGCAGCCAGAGCACTAGGGCGGGTGGTTGCATTCTGAGCCATACCTGATGGGAGGAAAGCAGCCTGCTGCTGAAACTGCATGTTGGCCAGGGCCTGTTGGTACTGGAGCATGCCGGTGTTAAACACGGCAGATGCCCCGTTGGCCTTCTCCAGGGCTGCCCGCTTTGGCAGGGGAGCCATGACACTAGGGGCGATGCCCTGCTCAGCCAGACGGAAGGAGTGGGGGGAAGGGGGGGGGAAGGTGAGTGAGAGAGAAAGAGAGAGAGAGAGAGAGAGAGAGAGAGAGAGAGAGAGGGAGAGAGTCGGAGTGTTGGAAAGAGGCAAAAAAAGAAAACAAAAAAGGTACATAAGTTAGAGACCATCGTACGAGTGGCATCACAACATCCTTGTGTGTACAACAACAACAACAACAACAACAACAACAACAATATCGTCATATCATAAGTAGCAAGCAAGCAGCAGTCTTACACAAGTACTACACAAGCAGGAGCATGGTGCCTACTGGAGCTACTGGCTAGTAAGCGTTTGTTTTCTAAGTCACATGTCTCTGGAAGCTTTTACTTGGATTGAACATCCTTAGACTGGACTAAGTGCAACATAAGCAAGCATTAACTATCGTAAGAGTAAGGCCGCTAACGAGAGGTGGAACAGGTAGGAAGCACAGAGAAAGGGAGGCTGCACTGCTAGCTCCATGATAAACTGTGTAAAGCCATGTTTAAGTGATGGTTCACTCTCAGGCACCATTCAAAAATGCTCTCAGGCCAAGCGACATGAGTCAGAGGCACCGTGGATGGAAAAGGTTTCCACCGTTTCCACCGGGAAATTCTCCCGGTGAGGATTTTGTACCTTGGCTTGAAATCATTCTGGAAGTCAGTGTGAGGAGTTTGGATGATGGAGTGAACTATCATTTGAACTCTACCCATCTGTTCTGGTGGGATCGCTCCTTAAAGACTGTTCCTCTTTGCCCCCACCCTTAACCATCTGACATGCACTAGCCACACAGACATGCACACACTGGATTGAGCTGCTTGAGTAACACTGACCGCTGACTCGGACGTTAAGACCGGAAGCCATGCCACCATTAAAAGAAGCTCTACTTCCCCTAGCCCTCGCTAACTTGAGTTAGACAGGCGGCAGGTGATGAAGTGATCGCGGCTCCTCGTCACAAACACTCTCGAGTTTGCGTTCCGAGGTGGTTCCCTACACGTTTTTGTCATGTGTTGCATTGAATCTCAAAGCCACAATCAGTTCATCACAGCCAATAATGACAGTTTCAACAGGAGGAAAAAACAGACATTGCACTGAGACAACAAAAATAGCTACAGGTAACTTTGGTTAAAAACACTGCTCTAACAACAAAGCCACATGCCAAGCTAAAAGGTGAAAGGTCATAGTACCAGGTCAAAGGTTGCGTCGAGGGGTCGCTTCAGTGATTTGACAGCCGACTGAGTCTTAATTAGCAGGCAGCGAGCACATGATGGCAATGGGCCAATGGGGTTCAAGCGCATTAACATAAACCAGCAAGCAGAGGTGCATCATGGGGGCAGCAGTGCAGTTTGGGTATAGGTGAGAAAAAACAAAAACAAATAAAAACAAATCATTGGAATGCAGTATACAAGGGGATAACAGGACTAAGGCATGCACAGTGTGGACACTAGCTCTGCTGCTCGACAGTTACATGATCATCAATAATCACTGGTGGCTACTCATCTACATTAGTTATAGGCACAGGACAATGGATGGACACAGCAATGAGAACATTATTTGTCATTCATCACTACTTTTAAGAGTCTTTCTGTTTCACTGTGCATGTTTACAATTGTCACATTACAATGATTCACCCCTGGTCAGTCAGAACATGGACTTTTAATTCACAGGTGCTGTTACTGTGACCTGAATCCCTTCTTTTTTTTTTTTTCTTTTTTTTAGTGCCAAGAGGAGGAGAAGTAGAGTAACGGATAGGAAGCACAGAGACAATGGAGTCACAAACACTAAGACCATGGCGTCAGAGAGGAGAGGACAGAGGAAGTGACTCTCTGCTCGTGGCCTGAGATGAGATGAACAAGGAAGAAGACAACTCTTTTGTCACGTTAGAGAGGAATCATGGCGACGGTCATGACATTTAACAACGGGGCCGTGGTCCCGTCCTTCTTCATATCACCCAGATCCGAGGAGGTCTCTCTTAGAACCCAAAACCGACATGCAACCAGGTTGATGAAACACAAATGTGAGCCACAGAACATTATCCTAAACGAGGCGATTTCATTTTGTAACAGTAGAAGACACATTGAATAGCTGCTCAGGCTGTCATGTGGGTGTGAAAAGAGTGTGTGCCCGTGCCCGTGCACACTGCTCACCATGGCTGCGGCGGCTGTGGCCTGGTTCACCTGGTGCTGGGTGGCCTTGATTTTGGCCTGCAGGTGGGCGGGCGGGTGGAAGTACTTGCACTTTTCCCGGGAGCAGCGGCCTTTGATGTAGTCCATGCACACGGTGACGGTGTTGTCGTTGGTGTCGATCATGGTGCTGTCGGCCGGGTGGGCGAAGCGGCAGTCGTCCTCGCCCCGGGAGCAGTTGCCCCTCTGGTACTCGCGACACACCTGGAGGTGGGACGGGAGGACGAAGAGGGTCACGAAGAGACGGGGGGACGGAGCGGTACAACAACAGATGTGTCCTTCTCCTTATTTGGCAACACCGTGGGTGACTCATCATAAAAATGCCTGAAGCTCAGTAAATAGATCCAAATGGTTTAGATCTTCTCCCCTCGAATCAAGTGCAACATCTATGCGGCCATATTTCGTGTCATCTACTTTACCTCAAGCATTAAAATATGAGCTTTATGTTTTTTTTTTTGTTCCTGTGCTGTTGGTTGCAAATAGCTTTCACACAGAGGAAGAGGAAATGGACACTGAAACTCGAGATAAAGCTGTGCGGAACTGTGGCCGTTTCCTAGTGTCAGTGTGGACCAGAACCCACAGACACTGTGAAAGCTCCCCATGTGAGACACCAGAGGGCAGCACCCTCTCCTGTATCGGAGCTGACACGAGCACATGGGTCTAATGTCGTGTAGCTGGAAATCATATCTCAACATTCAATAAGGTCAGGCTTAATCCTCGCGTTTATCAACGCTGGCACACAAAGACATAAACAATGTAGAAACTACACATGGATGATTAGATGCAAGCAAGTTTGGCATACACCTCCTAATTATGTAACAACTGGAGCTGGATAAATAGAATAGTTTGTATTTCTCTCATGGATTTATTTCTAAATGAACTGTCACTGAAAGTCAGCCTCTTATTCAAAGGTGCAGTGTGTAGGATTTGGGCCAATTTTTGTCACAATATCGGTAAAAATAGAATTACAAAAAATGTAACTCCAGACAATTTTTTGAATTGTATGACTTGCTTTTTACATTACCCTTAAACAAGCCCTTTAATGTGTATCTACATCAGGAGGGGGTCCTCCCTGTGGGGGCTGCCGTGTTTTCACAGTAGCCCAGAGTGGAGGCGCAAAACATCTTTTGAGCTTTAATGACAACTGAAGTCTGTCATTGGTTCTCCTGCGTGCTCGGATGGGAAGGGTGAGACGATGGGTGCAAAATGCAACTTCGCCTGTAGGTGTCACCATATCATACACACTGTACCTTTAAATCACTCGTTACCAACGACACAGTCCATTTCAAAAGCAGTTCATGCAGGTCCAATAAAGGATGTTGTTTCTCCTGTTCGGGTTCAACCACTTGTTAACAACTCATGTCTTGTTTACGGGCTCATTCTCGTCCCGGGTGACGCCGCGCCCGCTGCGAGAGACACACAAAAGTGGCGTGCAGCTTAAAAGCGCTTCCCCTGGAATGTTTAAGTAGTAGGGAGTTCCTCGCCACACATCACGTCATTTCTCCAAAGCAGAACCGGATCGCATCCGCGGGTCTGTCGGTTACCTCGAGTCTGTCCGTTCTCAGCAGTTTCTGGGCTGCGGCGGCGGCAGCGTTGGGAACTTGGCCGATGCCGGGGCTGGAGGCCATGAGGACAGGGGTGCTGGGCAGGATCTCCTGGGGCATCAGGCTCGGCGACACGGGGCTCAGATAGGGATTAAAGGCCGCGGCCGCGACGGCTGCTGCCGCACTGGCATTGGTGGCCAGGCCCGGCGTCATGGAGAACATGGGCTGGATGAGAGCCAGAAAAAAAACAGACAAATAGAATCGTGAAACACCAGCAGAGGGGAGAGGGAGAGAGAGAGAGAGAGAGAGAGAGAGAGAGAGAGAGAGAGAGAGAGAGAGAGAGAGAGAGAGAGAAGGTGATGGAAGAACAGACTGAAAGAACCACACAAACAGTGCATAGGTAGCTTTCGCAGTGTATGTGGTCTCACCATGTGCAGCAGCTGTGGTGTGTTCATACGTGTGTGTCCTCTCACCATTGGTGGTAGCTGTGAGCCGGGCATCATGGCATTGGCCAGCTGCATCTGCTGTGCCAGCATGGCCATGTTCTTCTGCTGGATCAGGTTGTTCCTGCCATTGATCTCCAGCTGAGTCTTTAGGTGAGGAGGAGGGTGCAGGTACTTGCAGTTCTCCCTGGAACAACGGCCCTGAAGGCGCACAGGTGACAACACGCACAGGTAGAGTCAGTCTGACTGCGTCTATATCACCTGCCAATACGTTGATAATGCAGAGGCCCCCCGAGAGTCCAATACTAGTGATACAATCCTATAAATGACCAAATCGCACGCATCAAAGCTCTTACGGACCCGCACATGAATCCACAGCGGCCACATACACATATATCCCATAAAGATGCCATAGTCAGCAGAAAACGGACACGTTTAACGATAGTGTTAAGGGGCCAAGAAGTCGCTGCTATTAAATTCAATATGGCGGTTTGAGTCAGCTTTATGCACATCTTCCAATTTTCTTCATTAGGACCAATAAAGAATGATTATGTCTTTCATCATTTGTTAATATATTAACAAATATACGCCCAGAACGAGAGCGTAGAGTCTCTGTGCCAGCTGCTTGGCCACCACCGATCATATTACATACAGACCATGACTGTAATGCTGATCATGCACAATATCTTTTATAGATACTGTGCTTATGAACTGGTCTGTGATCTTTTCTTACTAATCGCTAGATAGATGCAGTCAGAAGGGGATTTATATTTTCATTATTTGTGACATTATTGAGAAATATATGCTGAAACAGAGAGGGAGGCATTTAAATACAATATTCATTGGCCTCCTCCGAACATTGTATATGACTAAAGCCTGAAATATAGATCACATACTGATTTGACTCATCCTTCATCATGTCAGCAGGTGTATTACTGTGTTTGTGAGGTGAGATGTGATCGTTCCACGATGACTCATTCCAGACAATCATTCAGAGAAGGAACATGAATGATTCAATGTGACATGATGTTTATTGTGAGCTCAAAGTCAGACAGCGAAAATTCACATTAGGTTCTGGGCCGAGTCGCCCGCTAATTGTTATGAGTCTGCTATTCCTGTCAGCCCCTGCAGGGACAAGTGTGTGTGTGTGTGTGTGTGTGTGTGTGTGTGTGTGTGTGTGTGTGTGCTGACCCCAGGAGGTCATGACTGACACCGTGCAGCAGTTTTTCCAGACATGCAGCTCCGCCTCATGTTTAACTGACACTATAAATATCGTCCACTCATATGATCCGTACGTATATAATATCAGCAGTCATCCGGAGGTCACACTTCAAAGTCTTCCCGTAATTATCTCAGACAGGGATCTCATTCTGCTGCCTGCAGTGAGGCTCCAATTAAACCCTCAGTCTGGAGGGGGAGGAGTCAACGAGGAGGAGGAGGAGGAGGAGGAGGAGGAGGAGGAGGCCTGACACACCAGCAAGGACGCATGCTCATTAATACTTGCACATCAAGGTCGTATTCGTGCAACAGGTGGCCAATGCGCATCACGCTAATAGCGGAGAATGCCGACACACACACACACACACACACACACACACACACACACACACACACACACAGGGTGTTCAGGAAAGATGTGTATTTACTTTCAGCCCTGCGGCACAGCTGAGCTGACGGAGGCAGCCTGAGCTTCCCCTGCTGACAGAGCCGTCCCCTCAGGGGACTGGGCTCCACACTCTGTCATGACTCCATTCGCCTCGCTCGTCCCTCCCTCACTTTCACTGACACCGGAGCAGCGGACAGGTGTGTGTGGGGGGCGGGGGGGGGGGGGGGGGGGGGGGGGGGGGGGGGGGGGGGACTGCCGGAGGGGGGAGTCTTTAAGATATTTTGTCTAATCCACTTCCCTGAAACTGAACTCTCAAGCTCTCCTTTGGTCCAACCTTTTCAAAATGATTTCAGATGGTGATGCTCATGCCAGAGGACTGTAACAGTGGAGCAGGATGACAGA
>JAFBJT010109044.1:58493-69578 GCA_016785325.1 Chascanopsetta lugubris
GCCCGGCGGTCGACCGCTGCGCCTGCTCCGTGCATTAAATATAAAACATATCAACTGATCACGTGCAGATCATCTTACACGGCGTCCTCACAGCCGGAGCGATGCCGCTCGCAAACGACTGGAAACTTGGCCGACCAGAAACGGAGAGGCGCTGGTGGAGTTGGGCGCTCGGTGCATTTGCAAGTAGTCAGCAATTTACAAATCGATAATTTCCTTTTATGGGTGCAGGGTACAATTGATTTCCTTTTTTTTTTGGCTTTAGCCACTTTATTCTGCAGTAACTGAAGAGGCCGAGGAAGATGTACACAATCAGAGCTGCTTCACAAGGTGTGTGTGTGTGTGTGTGTGTGTTTCTCCTCGATGGGACTCAAAGCACACTACAGCGTAGTGCAGCTTAGTGGTCGGGGAGCTGATGTAACCGGTGGGGGTTTATGGAGATATGGAGGAGGGAGGCAGAGGGAGGGCAGAGTTAATCTATCGTAATAGTTACAATATGGCTCCTTGTGATGTTTACTAGCCCACAGCAAACAGTGATCATCCTCCACACATGAAGGATGATCATGGGTTCAAAGGTCAAATCAGGACAAAGTTAGATTCAAGACTTGGAAAGTAAAGGTGCTGCTGGCCTCATTGGCAGCGACACATAAATGCAAGTGGAATTAATAAATATATTCTAAAAATAAATGCATAAATTCAATATAAAAGGGAAACTACTTTCACTTCTTCTCCTGCCTTGGGAAAAAAACCACCTTTTAATAGCCCTATTTCAACTAAAACAGTTAAAGGTGCAGTGTGTAGGCTTTTGGTAATGTTTGTCCTTTAATGCAACAAAACAATGACATACTTTTCATAACCACCTAAATGTATTATTTTTTGCTATTACCCTTCCGTGAGCCCATTGATTTATACTGCATTTACATGAGGAGCGGGCTCCTCTCTATGGGGGCCACCATGTTTTCACAGTGGCCCAGACTCGACATACTCAACATATTTGAATGACGACTGAAGTCTACCGTAGGGTCTCCTGCCTGCTCGGAAGGGTGATTGTGACGTAATATATGTCACCAAATCGTACACACTGCACCTTAAATGCTTTTAAAGATTTTTTAAAGGAACCCTGCAAGCGTGGGATGAAGCACGAGAGAGGATGAGGTCAGCCAGAGGAGCTCAACAAGCTGTTTGTGTGACATTTTCAGGTTTTTAAGAAAACTTGGTTAATGATTAATGAACAAAATAGCCAGGGTTTAAATTTGCCCCCCCCCCCCCACACACACACCCCCCCACACACACACACACACAAGGAGATGAGTTATTCATACTTCAGAGGGTGTTGCTTCTAAGAAATGCCTCAGGTCAGATGTCACGTACACGGAAGCCATGGATCCAAACTTAGACCTCTCTGTTTCTGACCCCCTCCTCTCCCTCGCTATCTCCCTCTATCTCTCCCCAACACACACACACACACACACACACACACACACACACTTTCATGTGACTTCATTTACACCGTTCATTTCCTTTTTTTTTTGTTTGCTCCTCCACAGTCCCTCCACAGAGGACTAACAAGGTTATTTCCCCACTTTTCATTATCAGTAATAACACAGCAATCGAACAGGTATCGATCCAGGCAGCACTTTATGAAAGCCATCCAGTGCTCAGAGTGAGAGTGTACATGAGGGTCGTCTGCTCATTTAATCATCCGCAAGTGGCATTCACCAGTGAGAGAGAGAGAGAGAGAGAGAGAGAGAGAGAGAGAGAGAGAGAGAGAGAGAGAGAGAGAGAGAGAGAGAGAGAGAGAGAGAGAGAGAGAGAGAGCGAGAGAGCGAGAGAGCCAGTACACAGGGATCACAAGGTCCAGACAACACTGTGGCGTCAGTAACGTCACTGTCTATCTATCTGAAATGACGGAGGTGTGCTCTGGTCTCTGTCTCCAGGCCTCACACTTTAAACCGGGATCAAGCACTGACATCTTACTTCATCTGCTGTTTCAAAAGTTAAAGGTCCAGTGAATAAGATTTACAGATCAGAAGAGTTATATCAGGAATCAGGAGTGGCTTCTGTCATGTGGCACCATGTCTGTACGGTCGCTCAGAATGGACAAAATTAACGCCTTTTGAGTTTTTCCATACGTTTCAAGTTTCAAAGTTTCAAGTTTCAAAGTGTTTATAGTCATGTGTACAGTGAGGGAGCAGCGTGCAATGAAATTCTTACTTTGCTGCCCGCAAAGACTGCCACAAGTTATAATGGACAAAGTTATAATAAACATATGATAAAGAAATATACTGTACTAAAAAATATACGGTAGAAAAATGCAGCAAAAGAGAAGAAAAAAAATGTTGAGACATTATGACATTATGAACATACAGCATTATGAATATGAATATACAGCACTGTAAATGAATTAAAGCACCAGTGATAAAGTGCAGTTCGTGTGCAAAATCAGATAAGAACTGAACGCAACAATATACTCTACGTGCTCGGAAGGGAAGGGTGAGATGAAAGGCTATTCAGCTGCAAAATACAACACCACTAGATGACTCAATCCCACATGCTGCACTTTGAAATATACATTTTCTTTGGAAAAAACACCCACTGCAGAATCTGTTTGGTGTGTCTTATTTTGAAAAGGCCGTAGCTGTGGCCTGGTGACGATACTGCCTCGTGTCTACACCAATCATGTGGTGCCACGCAGCCCTTTCCTTTAAGCCAACATTGAGAAAACAATGTCACCTGATACATGTTTTGATGTTCTTATACAAACAACTGTTAACACTCTCATAATCCCAGGTTTTTCCAGTTCTATCTTCAATATTTGCGTCGATTTATGACGCGCATTAACATACGTCGCAATAAACCAACATCAGGGGCTGGAAGACGAAGCCAATGGGCACAAGCTCCATGAACTGCACAACATGGAGGTGCAATGCAGAGGTACGGTCTCATGACTCTGAGGTCCAGCGCTCGGCTTCTCATCCTGCGTCCACTGCTCACAATGCATCCATTGTGGTTCGAAGGGAGACTGAGGATGAATCTCTGTCAGCTGTTTGCTGATTGGACCTTTTGGGTCACGATCTAACCTTTTCTTCTTTATATCCTCCGCGTTCCCATCACATGATGATCCCCCTCCAGTGGAAAACATCTGACATGAGTCTGGCCTCCAGTGCAGAGCACAACAGCATCCATGATCAACAACTGTCACCTTTGTTTACAACCGTTTCTCCACCATGACGCTACACCATGTACAATGAACAATTAGTCGAGCCATCGCTGCGTTTTCAAGTCTTTTGAAGGTGTTTCTCTCACACACACACACACACACACTCACACACACGGGCCGTGACTGTGTGCGATCACATGTACATGTACTTTCATGCACATCAGTAAACTGATGTGGCACTGATATTGTGTGGACGGAGCACACATCCAGAGTTGAGATTGGCTGAGGTCGGATGAGGTTTGGGCACATGTCACGACCCCTCTCCTCTTTTTCACACTTTGGTCTGAGCCCAGATTTAAGATCCCCCTTCTAAACCCCCTCCCCACTGTTTCCACTCACCCGAACCAGAGTTCACCTCCCCCTCTCGTAGCCGCCCCGGCAGATGATTAATTTGGTTTGCAGCCCCATCAGATTTAATCTGGCGTGGTGTATTATGCTAATCTGATATAACAGACTGTAATCCTATCCACGACTGTAATCCCACTGTCAACTGGCCTAATCCTTTTCTGCATGTGATTATCTCCTACGGACTTGGCACCGCCGCAATCCGGATGCTGTCGCCCTCTTCTTCTCTCGCTCTCACTGCGGCTTAGAGCCTCGTGTACCTTCTTCTCTAGTGCGGCAAACACAGGGAGACACTTTCAGACCGTAACTGGTGTGTTGATATGGTTTGTGTGGTGTGTTTCATCTACTATTGTTCAGAATAATATATGGGAAAATGTACAATGGATCTCCTGGAATACAAAATAATCTTTGTGTTGTTTTCTTTATTGTATAATCACCATTTCATTTTGCTAGAATGAGCCTTTCATATTTATGCATCAAGAGCAGGTCCTCACTATGGAGGCGGCCATGTTGCACCGCCATGTTTGTAGCCCACAGTTGGGTTTGAATGATGACTAAAGGCTGCAATGTATTCTCCTTTGAAAAGAAAAGTGCTGCAACATGCAACTTCGCCACTAGATGTCACTAAACCCTACACACTGCACCTTTAAGAGCCCAGCGGCAGTCACAGATTTGGTAGAAGGGTTAGTGCAGAGTGAAGCAGCGTAAACAGAGCTTGTCTATGCCAAATAAAACTTATCAGGCCAAACATTGACCGGAGTTCAGGTCAAACACAAGGACACATGATGGATCCTGACCAGTCGAGTTTGGTGTGTTTACATTCCCTGCTCAGACTTCAAGTTCAGAATCACACAGCAAAACATTTAGGGATGCCAAGGCTGATTCCTGGTGCAGTTTGTTGATAAAGTTTTACCCGGGCTAACGAAGAGAATTTGGAGGATTGCCGAATCAGAAGGCGGGAGAAAGTAATTAGGGCCAAGGCCGTGGCCCTGGCAGGCCCAGGAGCAGTGACTCTGAGGAGGAATGCACTTTACAAACAAAAAGGAGAAGAAGACTGCAAAAGGAGTGATCGTGCCTTTCATCACCGCCACTACCAGAGGGCGTCTCCTTTCTCCCGCAGCCAGGATTTGGCACCAGTGGAGAGACGTGGTGCAGGGTAAACGTGGGTCTGGGTGAAGGGATGGATGTAACAGCTGGTGAGAGGGAGGGGCGGCGGCAGGAAAAGGTGTTGAGAGAGTGGAGTCTAAGTGAGTGGCTGTGCCCTGGAGCTCCTCTCTGGCTCCTCTAATGGAGGATAATGGCTGAGCCCACTGCCGACTGTTCGTACGGGGGGGGGGGGGGGGGGGGGGCAGACAGAGGAAAAAACACAACGAAACACAGACGGGGATGGGTGGAGATGATCAGGGGAAACTAGATCAGTGGTGAGGCTGAGGCTTAATTCAGATTGCAGACCCCCCCCCCCCCATTTAGTTTAGGGGTTTTAAAGGTACAGAGTGTAAAATTAAAGGACATCTCGTGGTGAAATTACACATTGCATCCAAACCGAAACTAAAATAAACAAAGGCACATTTGAACTCCAAGGGTGTTTAGTTTGTCCGTTTGAAACCCGGTGAAACATTTTGAAAACAAACAAAAAATGCCTCTAGATACAAAACAAACACTATAAGTTGTTCTTCACCTGTCAGACTGATGCCAGTGACTTTTAATTGGACATGGTTTGACATGATTAAACTAATCATCTGTTAAACTAACCATTAAACAGCTCAATGTCTCATCCTTAATTTATTGATTCGTTGTTGCAGTTCTAATCAATGTATTCACAGTGACTGTAAACTCTAATCAAAGAATACAACCTGCAATCTATCATGATCTCCACCTGAATTTAGAATATGGGTGTTTAGGATTTTTTGCTGAGTAAGGATTAAAATGCCCAAGGACAGAGACACAGGATCATGCTCATCTGCAGAATATAAACAATACAAACTTGACCTGAAATGTCAAACACTGACAGTTTTCACTGACATCTGGGGGCCAATGTATTTACATTCCTGCCTGGCTGTAAATATGTGTATATCAGTGACAGCTGATGATCCCAATCTGGGATGTGATTTGTCAATACGGGTCAGGAGATGAAGCAAACAAAACCCTGTGAGCTGTGTGAGGCCTTTTTCATGGTATGTGTTTATGTCCCAGGGACAGACAGACAGAGAGAGACAGACAGACAGACAGACAGACAGAGAGACAGACAGACAGACAGACAGACAGACAGACAGGGAGGAGGGCCAGAGAAGTCATCTCATTGTATCGGTGGTGTGATACAGAGGCTCAGTGTGATGGAGGGACAGGGACGGCTGACACTGAGAAGAAGAGACGGGCTGTTGTCGCCCATCCTCCGTCACGTAAGCTCAAAGACGCGACGCACAGCCGCCCTTATCTGACAGGGATGCACACATCCCCAAATGAGCAGATCACAGACCTACTCTGTATGTCACTAAGTGTGTGCGCGCGCGCGCGTGTGTGTGTGCGTGTGTGTGTGTGGGCAGGATTAGCGTTGGTCCAAATCCCTCTGGTGCGAAAGGAAGAAAGACGAAAGAATGGACGCCAGGACGATGACCAGGAAACGAGGAAGACTCCCACATAAAAGCCTCCTATAGTATGACTCAGCACTTACCGAGGCAAACCTGCTCATTTGAATGTCAAAAGACGGAGCGGGGCAAAAGGTCCACGTGGATCCAGCCGACAGAGTTACAGCCTGGCGGCCGTGGCCCCGAGCGGAGATTAGCTCCGTGCCACTGAAACGAAACCTTTTCTGATCAAACGTGCAACTCTGTCTTATTTTGACATTGCGACTCCCGGCACAGGGGTTCCATTTCCTCTTTCCTTTCTGCGGGTTTTCTTTTGAGGCCAGGACATTTTGCTGGTCGGGAGCCAGCGGAGCGATCACACGTCGACGAGCGCATGGCTTTGGATTCCACGTGTCCACTGAGTGGCTGCGATGCGGATCGGCGGCGGCGTTTGGATGAAGTCCGCACGCAGCGGGCGATCGCTTCGATCTGTTTCTGTCAAAGCACTGTGGATGCGCTGACATGTCAGCTCATTTCCTCTCCGGTTCATTCAACTTCCTGTGAGTTCCAGCACTGGATGGGACAGACTGGATTCTGAACTGCACTGCAGAGCTGCTCTTTTCTTCTCACGGGCTCCTCACAGCTCATCGCTGAACACACACACTGCTCCCTGCACGTGGCGCTGTGTGCAGTGTGCGACGGCGGCGTCTCACACACACACACACACACACACACACACATCAGCCCTCTCAACTCACAGCCATATACTTCCAGACAGAGAAGACTGGCCAAACACTTTGTTTGAAATGATTCTTAAAATCTCTGTCAACTAGCAACGTGGCTAATATTTACCCCACGTGTCTGTCTGGCAGGCCACCGTTCACTGTGTGTGTGTTTAACCCAACGGTTCCATCAGAGCACAGAATATAAACATACTGTCAAAATATGGGCAGAGACATGAGAGGAGAGACAGATAGAGACGGACAGAGAGAGAGAGAGAGAGAGAGAGAGAGAGAGAGAGGGAGAGAGAGAGAGAGGGTTGGAGACAGAGAGGGAGATAAATACTAAGAGGTATTCAGCCGCCCTCTGCTCGGCAGGAATGTGATCTTGGCTGGGAAAAGTGAAATAACAGAAAGTAACACGCTGAAACAGCAACACAAACACAGATATCACACACACACACACACACACACACACACACACACACACACACACACACACACACACACACACACACACACACACACACACACACACACACACGCACACACACACATGTGCAGACTTAAGTATTGCTCGTCCTCCTGAACTCAGACTCGATGACAGTGGGTGTGACTCGCTGGCAGGTGGACAAAGTACAAAGACTTGTATCATTGTGTGTGTGTGTGTTACACTTTCACTTGTCCACGCCAGACAGTTGGAGCTAAACGTCAGACTCGGGGGTAAATAAGGACTCGCTGCTGCTGCTGCTGCTGCTGCTGCTGCTGCTGCTGCTGCTGCTGCAGGGTTCAAACAGAGTCACAGCTGAAGTGGCTCTAAGAGGCCTCCTAAAACTCACGCAGCATGACTTTTACGCGCATGTGTGTGCATGTGTGAGGGGTCTGCCAGGGCGTGTCCATCGATGGGTGTGGCCTGAAGTAAATGGGGCGGAAAAAAAAAAACCCCAACAAAACAGAGCGAGTGGGAAAGCGAGTCGACGGAGGAGAAGGAAAACAAGTGACGGAGGGGGCGTGGAGGAGAGGTGGACTAGAATAGGCTTGCAGCAGGGGAGAGGTTGGACGGCGCGGGACATGACATTACGCTTCCTTGCGCGTGGGTGTGGCCGAGCTTAAAGTTCACTTCCTGTAACGTAACCTATATTATGTCAGAGCCGCTCGTATGAGCGAATGAGGCGCGCACTCCCTCACCGTGCCTGTATTCGGCGGTTTCAATGGAGAACGTTACTATCTCAATATCTCCTGTGTGTTTTGAAACGCTTTACATTCAAGCAGTCAGGTGCAGTGCAGCTGAGAGGACGGACGTTGCATCATATTCTTCCCCCTAAAAGTGGATATGTTGCATTTCAACACGCGATTCAAACCGTTAATACATTTCTATGTCACTACGGAAGTGATGGGTCAAGACATCGATAATGTTTCAAAAGCCGCGTTTGAATCGAGCCACGAGACGTAACGTTATTCTTTGTCAAATATTGACATGAGTGAGGCGGCTGTCGTTGGCGTGAACCCGTGTTTTTATGACACAGGCACGACTCAGCATTAATTCCATGGCCTGGATGACAACTTTGCTGTGGCTGATCGTTGTTCAGCTTGAGGCTCATACCATCAACATCTGATCGCTGCCAACAACATCTTCCCATGAACAATCGCAATTGAACTGTTTCCCACCACTCACTCCCTCAGCATGGACTCTACAGGAATAGTTTAGACCAGGACATGTTTTATAAGTGTGTGTGTATGTGTGTGTGTGTGTGTGTGTGCCATGTGAAAAAGAGGCCAGAAGGAAAGGGAGAGAGAGAGAGAGAGAGAGAGAGAGAGAGAGAGAGAGAGAGAGAGAGAGAGAGAGAGAGAGAGAGAGAGAGAGAGAGAGAGAGAGAGGCTGTTGGGGAAATGACTGGGTTTGGGTGTGACCTGCTCAGCTATGCACTGGTGATCATGTGAGACCTGTTCTAATTATACACTTCTTAAAAAGAAGGTCGATCCACTCTCATGGGCACGAGTGTGTGCACATGTGTCCGAGTGTGTGTGTGTGTGTGTGTGTGTGTGTGTGTGGGTACGATGTGGCTTCATGTCACAGAGTGTATCAGCCACTCGACCTGAGCGAGGGAGAAGCAGAACGAGTGCGCTTTCTTTTTTTCCATGAATGTGTTTGTGGATTCGTGTAACAGGAAGTTGTCGAGGTGTCTGTGCATTTGTGTTTTTGCTTCTGGTCTTATCTGCTTATGTGTACATGTCAATGAATCAACAGCCTTTGTTTTTCATTTCCTCCATTCTCTCTCTCTCGCTCTCTCTCTCTCTCTCTCTCTCTCTCTCTAGCTGTTTTTTCCACTGTGGCTTTCAGAACCCGCTCTGTTTTTCATTACCGGTGGAAAAAATGGGGCAGTCAGTTAAAAAAAGTATCACCCATCTCCATTAACACACACGTCCTTGTGGAAAATGAGTTCAAACTGCTAAATGAGGTCCCTCGCTTCCTTTAAAATAGTTCCATACATTTACCAGCTACCACTTTCCAGTGGCTGACCTTGACCTCAGCCTGAATGACGATTCAGACACATGTCCACATCCTCTTGCCTGCAGATAAAAGCCCTGCAGCTTTATCTGCCACATTCAAAGGACCTGCGAGCCCCAGATAGCCAGGGGCAACTTAGTTTGACGTGTTTACAGCCATTTTACAAACCTAATTCACGAGTGACAGCTCACAACAAGCAGCATCAGGTCACACCGTTGGTTTAAAGGTCAAGGGTGAACTGAAAAGTCACCTTTCTTTCGGCAGAAAAAAACATATAATATATGACTGTTTTTGTGATGTTTTTTTTTCTTTTCATGAGCCTAGAAGTGACCCTTAGGGAGTGGGTCCTCTCTGTGGAGGCCGCCATGTTGCACGGAAACAACACTTTTTGAGTTTTCATGAGAAGTGAAACCTCACATAGTTTCTCCCATATGATGGCAGGAGAAGACTGAGGTAAAGAAGTCAGCAAACTCGACACACTGCACCTTTAATGCTATTCTTTATGAGCACATCTGCAGAAACACTTTTTTTCCATAATTGCTCTTGCCGTAGGAAAAGTGTGCTCACATACATCTACACATTATACAAAGTCTTTAAGTATGATGTGTCACACTCACCACAGTGAGGAGTCTGTTTAAAGCCAACATGATCATGTGACCACTTGAGTGTTTGGCCCAGTCTGGCTTCTGTTTAGTAAATGTGCCACATCCTCAGTTTTTCCAATTCCCGCAGAATAGTGGTTGCAATTCCCATTGATAAGAGTAAATACTATTTAATTTAAGTTTCAGCCATTAAAAAAGAAGAAATTACAAATGCAAAAAAAGCAGAGCCACATTGTGAGGAAACTTGGGACGATTTCAGCTGGGGCCCCCGACAATGTTCCTCTGTCCACATCTGGCTATAAACACTGTGTGTGAGTCGGCTCACACACGCTGTCCTCATCACAACCCTGCCCTGTTCATGCACTGCCAATGACCACGAGTCATCCATGTCTGGAGGGGCCGCGCACAAACAGAAGTGAGACCAGAAAACGTGTGTGTGTGTGTGTGTGTGTGTGTGTCAAGGCTGGAAGGTTTAGGGTTGGGGGGTCCGCCCATCTCTGGAGATCAGGGCCCTGATAAAGAGACAGATTGTGAAAACGGAAGAATGAGAAAAAAAGAGGTGTTTGCTCTCTCGCTCTGCTGCTGCCAAATGGAAAAGTACTGCAACCGGTGCGACTCCAAATCTGCCCCCCCACTTTGCTCCAAAACATACACATGTAAAAAGACATACACACCCCCCCCCCCATACACACACACACACACACACACACCCTCCAAAACTGCCCCCAGCCCTCTGCACAGGAAGTGGTTTGAGTGAGAGCTGCATGATGACGCGATGGCCTCGTTCCTCTGCTGCTACAGAGACACGCTGTGCTCAGGGGCACAGGCGTATGGGTTCGCACATGTTACAGACTAATCACCTGTGTTTTCCTCCTTCCGACTCATGGCACATGGCAGGGGTAGGGGAGGGGAGTGGGTGGGTGGGGGGGGGGGCGTTGATGTTGTAAACCCGTGCCACTGTGTTTGTGTTCGGTGTAATCGGTCGGAAATACGAGCGACTCCCGTTTGAAGAAAACACAAGCAGCAGCCAAAATACTTCGGCCTGTCCTTTCAAATTCCTCAGTGCTGCGTTAGAATGGCCTGACGTCTGCTTCCTGACTCTAAATCATCCGCCCCCCCCCCCCCCCCC
>JAFBJT010109044.1:69610-79908 GCA_016785325.1 Chascanopsetta lugubris
TAAATCATCCCCCCCCCCCCCACCCCCGCCGCCGCCCGCCCCCACCCTCCTTGATCACATGTTCCAGTCACCTGACCAGAAAGGGGCGGGACCAAGGAAAGCACATGCTGCGACCAGATGGTACACAAGCTCATAACCATTTCCTTACTCTATATATCCTTTAAAGCGTCAGATTTAATGTGGTCTCTCATGCGGACTGTGTTTGACCTTTGACCCGCGGACCTCCCGCTATCTTACCTTGAGAGAGTCGAAGCAGGCGATGACACGTCCGTTGTCCACCTGGCAGCTCTTGGCAGGATGGGCGAACTTGCACTCCTGGTCGGAGCGCGAGCACGTGCCCCTCTGGAACTCCCTGCATACTTCCAGTGTCAGCCACTTTGTGTCGCGGTTATGTGCGATGTTCATTGCCATGGCAACAAGCAGCAAACTCTATTCTCAGTGGAGAGAGCGGTAAATAAAAGAGCTCTAGTGTTTTAATCCACAACTTTAAGGTCTTTCTTTTTGTGTCTTTCTGTCTGTGATGCTTGTTGTGTTGAAATGTAAAAAAAAAAGAAAAGAAAAGCGCTTATTGATTGGGACGCCTCCTTGTCCAAAGTGAAATGTTGCAGCACGATCCTTCGCTGGGGAAGTTAGTGGATCATTTTCCTTATTTTAGAATCACTGACAAAGTATCCAGGAGACGACTCAGTCTGCCCGTCTCAGTTTGCCTTTTCTGTGCTTTTTATTGCTGACAGAGCAGTTTCACAGATGAGCGGAGATGATGCACAGGTCAATCCGAGAGCCCTGTGCTTTGGAGCAGGGGTGCAGGCCGCAGAGGTGTAGCCTGCTACACAGAGGTTAAGGACACTGAGGACCAAGTCGAGGCGTACGGGGTCAAAGGCCAAGGTTAAAGGCAAGGTGTGTGTGAGACGCTGCTCGGGCCTGGAGGCGCCGCGGTAAGGCTGCTCGGCTCTGTGTGGGAGGAGCCGAGGATTGAGCCCCGACGCGAGCGGCGGATGGCGATGAGCGGGCGAGCGGGTCGGAGCGTAGGCCGCGAGAAGGGCGTGGTCGCTGTCCTTGCACTTTTCTGTGGCAGCAAGCGTGCGAGGCGGTGGCGGCGGCGGCGGGGGGCAGGGGGAGCTGGGTGGAGCTTCAGCTGTAGAAGCAGGTCAAAGCTGCAGCAGACATCAGGGAAGGCACTTCCTCTGGGGGGGAGAGAGAGAGAGAGACGGAGAGAGAGAGAGCGAGAGAGAGAGAGAGAGAGGGGAGGGAGAGGCGGAGATAAAGATTAGTCTGATGATCCCCATCCAAAAGAAACTTCCCGGTTTGCTTTCTCTCGCGTTCATCGTTTGGTCTCGGGTTGTGACCTGCGGCGTTTTGTTTCAGAGTCAATCCTCCGCTGACGCGAAGCAGCTGCGCGAGTGAGGAATATGTAGAAATGTCAGACATGCAGGGGTGTCAGCGAAGACAAATAATACTTTCACCCTCCCAGCGCTCTCGACACACATGGTGCGCACACACGCTCATCACGCCACACTCACACACACACACACACACACACACACAGAAACACACACAAAAACACACAAAGCAGCCATTCACAACTTTCCACCTCTTCTCATCAAAGTCCGTATCACTTACATTCGCGTGCAGCAAAGCCGGCCATGGCAAGCGTGCTTAGAGGTGAAAGAACGAGAGAGTGAAAGCAATGGGGAAGTCGAGGCAGGGCATGAGGGAGAAGAGGTTAGTCATTTCCCTTCTCGCACAGCGCTGCGAGGACCAATGAGAGCTGGCGGAGTTGCAGCAACATTCTGGGCTTAGCGCCAGGTGAGAGCAGGGGGAGGAGGCTGACCTGCCTGCTACTGGGGAAAGAGAGACACACACTGAACTAATAACTGTTTCTGTGACGTGAACCCATGATGGATTCCTCTCAAACAAACAACCTTTCACGAAATCTCCTGGATGCGATTATTCTCCGCGCAGCCCTGATCTCGCACAGATGTGAGCGCGCCGGCGACCATGATGGCGTGTTTATGTTTTCTCTTTTGCATTCACTACGTGTTTTTTTTTGTTCTTTTTTTGTAACGTGGCCACTGCTTTCTATTTCTGGTGAAACCATTGTGCAGGATTTGCAGTGGGTGGGAGGGTGGGGTGTGGGGTGTGGGGGAGGGAGGGAGGGAGGGGGGGGGGGGGGGGGGGGGACTCTGAATGATTGGGCTCCCAGGGGCCCTTTATGCTCTTATCGCAGTGGCCGGGTAACTCGCCACACCCCGTGTAGAGAAATCGCCTTCCCCAGAGCGGCATGTGCACCTTCAGCGATGCTAGCGACCGCCGCTAACTTTGCAGTGCTGCAGCACGCTAACTGTATCAGAGCAGTGCAGCCGCAACAGCGCCGCCGCGGTCATGATGACCAAGCAGCATGAATGTAGTATGTTTGAGACACAAACAGCGGGAAGGGGGAAGCTGCTTGGCTTCACCTTGGGTGACCCCTCTGATAGCAAATGTAGCGTTGCTGCGACAAACGACCTTTGGATTGCTGGCACCAACAGGAATTCTACAACTGCCCTGTACCTGCAGTGCACACACGTACGCACAAACACACACACACACACACACAAGCGCACGTGCGCATGCACAGAGTAAGGCATGCACCAAAAAACACAAACACAAGCAAGTATCTTCATGCATTTCTAACAGGAGGTTAAAGAACATTGGATTTCAATAACAGCGAATTTCCCCTCCATGGCTCATTATATCAAAATGACAGTTGACATTTAATAAAATGCTATTTTTAAATTGAGACGCAGTCGTGTCCAGAAAAGCATTTCTGCCTAACAGCGAGGGGACAGAGTTGGAACGGCGAACATGTGCACCGAGCCATTTTTGTGTTTACATTGCTTAAGGCGCGTCTATTCCCATGAACCCTCCCATTCATCATTATGTCTACATGGCAGGGAAAGCGCTAAGTCAGCAATCTCTTATCTCCCCCTCACCTTGTCTGCCCTCAGACCTGTGTGCTCAACATGGTCTCCCAGAGACGCTGCATGGATTTATGGGCCCAGCTCAGCCTGACAGGGCCAGAAATACGACATGCGATAAGGTAAAGTGTGGCTGAGCCGCGACCGTCTCCGGACTCCAACGACTGCGGTCGAATCAGACAGTTGTTACGACTTGATGTGGTTCCGTGCCTACGGTGATATCAAGAGTCGGGAGAGGGAGGACGAGCGCGGCGCGAGGCAGCGCCTGAGTGATAATGAGGGCTCGTCACGATCCATCATGTCCGGACATGGGCATCCTTCCCCCTATTGATTTCTTCATGTCTATGGTCGTTCTTGTCAGCGAACCACTCCCTCGATCTAATCTCACTTGAGGTGTCAGCGCTCTTTGTCTCCGAGGCATTCCTCACACATAAGATGATCTCCTTCGCTAATCACTCTTTTAACCAGTCGACTCCTTCGCTCGCCCGGTGTTCCCCCCCCCCCCCCCCCCCCCCGTGTGTCTTTCGTCATCGTGACTGTCTGGCTGGCGTTCGACAGCGTTCCCTCGGACTTCAAGGTCTCGCGAGATGGTGCAAGGTCAACCACCATGGAGGAAGGGGAGATGGCGATAGAGGGACAGCGGGGCGAGAGAGCTTCCTATCGCCCGATCGAACGCGCTGCAAAGCGCGCGAGGAAAGTGGGTCCTCGGTATCAGCGCACCGGGATCGGCTCGCCGTCACGTGACACCGGCATGAGCCTCGATGGTACAGACAGATTCTGACATGAGAAACGTTCAAAACATGTCCCGTCAGCGTTCACCGCCAAAAACATGAGCGGTGCGTGAAAGCTGCCAGCGATCGGCGTGGCGGGCTTTGATGGATGTCTCTCTGACATCATGAGCTGCTCTCGGGTGCCGTGCCGTAAGGGCATGTCTCGACTGAGCGAAAAAGGCAGGGCAATCAAAGCGCCATGCGAGCATGGGCTGTTCCTGAGGTTGTCATTGTGACTAAGTGCCTGAAACAACAAGACAGAAGGTGTGGTTCACCGTTGTGACAGGACTTCCTGAAACACAAGTGAATGCCGCGTTACTCATCGAGTGCAGATGAACACAGGATTCTGCATGGCCATTTTGGAGAAAGGAGGCGGAGCTGACGAATACGTGTGTCTGCGATACACTGCGGAACAAGCCGTGGCAACCCAACCAACAAAGCCATGGCTTCAAGGCCGAGCCTCTATTTTCTGCTTTGACTGCAGAGGAGGAGGAGGTGTTGGGTGAAAGGAGTGGTTTCAGCATATTGACGGGAGCGTAGTCAGGGTGACAGTGTGCTGAGACAGGTCAAAGCAAAAGCAGCCCGGGACGCTGGAGGAAATGCAACACCCCAGGTCTTACTGCTGCTGCTGCTGCTGCTGCTGCTGCTGCTGTTCCATGTGCTCTGGATACAGCAGGTCAATATTGCCCTCACTGACCTTTATGCACACACACACACATATATATATACACACACACATATATACACACACACACAGTTATATATACACACACACACACAGATACACACACACACGCACACAGATACACACATACACATACACACAGATACACACACTGGCGTATATATGGACACGTGAGCGCGTTCTCCTCCCTGACCTGCTCTGCACCGACACTCAGAAACTGAAGCCTGCTACTCAATCCACCGTGGATCCTCTATAACACCTTTCATGTGCTTGAGCCTGGCAAAGTCTGCAGGGGGAGTCAGGGCCAGAGAGCATAAATAAAAAATGACGAACCCACTCTTTATTTAAAGGTGCAGTGAGTACGATTTTGGTCAAGTCTTGTCACTTCTATCTGTAGATGTAGAACTGCAAAATAATTATATCGACACATTTGTACAAATGTACAATCACCCCCATGTATGACTTGCTTTTTACATAACCATGAAACGCGCCCATGAATGTATATTTACATCGGGAGCGGGTCGTCTCTCTCTGGGGACAGCCATGTTTTTACAATAGCCCACGGTGGGCAAACGAAGCACCTTCTGAGCTTGAATGTCACCCCAGGGCGACCACAGGTCCTCCTGCAGGCTCGGATGGGAAGGATGAGGTGACGGATACAAGATGCGACTTCACCTGTAGATGTCGCCAAATCGTACACACTGCACCTTTAACTCTTTGTATTTTGTGATGAATGCAGGCTGTTGAAGAAACCCAGCTCCCGAGGTCAAGCTGAGTTCTCCGCGGCCCTGCTGAATAAACATCAGGCGAATCCCAGCATGGTTAGAATAGTCATCCTCCTGCCCCGTGTTCACGTATCACCACTATTAGTTAGACTGACGTGTTTGTCATCAGATTAAGTAACGCATTTCTGAAAGTCAGTCCTCGCCAAGGAACACACAAGCAACAATGGCTATTGATTCCTCTGGGAGTGAGCCTCTGGGGACAATGTGATCTCTTGTTCAGCGGACATGGACAGATCTACACACACATACACACACACACACACACACACATACATACATACACACACACACACACACACACAAGCAGGGCGCACAACTGCAAACATGTACAAAACCTCCATGTGTCCTGACACTGAGTATTCTTAAACCATGGTGAATATCTGCCTGTGTGCAACACTGCATCTTTGTGTGTGTGGTGTGTGTGTGTGTGTGTGTGTGTGTGTGTGCACGCACAAGGATGTGGTGAGGTCAACAGTGGGGGGGATAATGGCCAGCCTTACGGTTTAATGAGCGACTCATTGGCTCGAATTTAGGTCGACCATGTCAATGTGCTGAGACATGTTTTCTACATATACAACCAGGTGACTACATCCGCATGTGGAGCCAAATGAGGAACTCATGTTATTAAACTAATTAAAATGAATTGAGCACCTGTGGGAGATTTGGATGGGGGATGTACGATGAGGTCATATCGCTCAGTTCATCTTTCCCGCAGAGTTTAGAGGCTTGTAAAATCTGTGTGACTCTGAAATGAAGTCATTCTGCCAGGTATTGATATATCGATGACCCACTGGGATGTGATATTCTCCTTTTCTACTTTCATCCATCTGAATACACACACACACACACACACACACACACACGTGTTCGGCTTAAAGGTCCACTGTGTGAAGAATGAAGGAAGAATTTCCTTCAATAATTCTATGGAGGCGGCCACGCTGAACCACCATTTTTGCACGATTAGGCTTAGGGTTAACGCCATTTGAGTTTGAATGATAACTAGAAGCGACCATTGGTTCTCCTTCAGAGGTAAAGAGTGAGGTGAGGGACATTCTACTGCAACATGCATCCTCACCACTCGGTGTCACAAAATACCACACACGTCTATACACTATAAACTCCTGTAGCTGTCACCCCATCGACGAATATGAAAAGATCATTTCCGTTGCAGATCAGATTATTGTTCTCATTTACATATATAAGAGCGGAGAGTAACTACCACCTGATGTTATCACCAGATGCTACATTTCTTTTATTGGTATATGAAATGCAAATCTTCTCACCAGTGATAAAATATATATATATTGTTCACTGAGGCCATTAGTCCAATAGGATCCAGATGATTATGCTGCTGCTGCTGCTGCTGCTGCTGCAGGTAGCAGCAGACCCTCCTTCCACACATCCACTGCAGTGAGGCTCAGATGCGGAGGTATTTATAAGGCAGGCTGTGGGTGAGAGAATGTGAATATTGGGCCTGGAAGGTGTTATTAAGCGTCACGGCTGCCGCTCTCTGCTTCAGCGATGGCAATACCGCGGCTGAGAGCAGGAGCTGGATGCAGCTGGGGGGTGGAGGGGGGGGGGGGGGGGGGGGGGGGGGGGGGGGGGGGGGACAAGGACGAGGCCTTGTCGACACGTGTACCTCTGGACCGAACAACGAGAAATAAGCAGACACTTCTCGCAGCAGCCTCCCTTCGGCTCGGCGGTGCGGCTCAGACACAGATGATCGTTTAGCCATGTGTTCTCTGCGGTGCCATGTCTGAATACAGATGCCTGACACTCATCTATGTATCGCTTTAAAGTAAACAGAAACATACTGGTCGAGGCATGAACTGAAGGAAGTCGCCGCAGCGATAAATATCCACCTCTTAAAGGTGCAGTGTGTACGGTTTGGCGACATCCAGAGGTGGAGTTGCGTGTTGTATCCATCACCTCACCCTCACCCTACTGAGCGTGCAGGAGAACCTAAGGTAGACTTCAGTTGTCCAGTAAAACTCTTATGACATTTAGTATGTCCACTCTGAGCTCCTGTAAAAACATGGTGGCTCCCATAGAGAGGACTCGTTCCTGATGTGAATATATTTTAAAGGGCTCATTCCAGTAATTGAGAAAACAAACAAACAATTCATTGAATTCATGAAAACGTCAGTATGTACTAATATTTTTAGAAGTGAAAATAAAATTACCGAAATCTTGAGCCTACGTGAGCCGGACAAGGAAAAACAGATCATGACGACTTATAAACAACAACAACTACTTCAAATGTTCCCCTTTGTCTGTGCAGTGCAGTTGTGAAGTTTACGAAAATATGAAGACTAATATGAAAATATCTCAGCTATGTTTTTAAATTACTCAGGTCAATACACTACTGTTATTACGGTAAATACAATACAAGCATCAATATATCAAGATGCCTGTTCTGCTAACATGCTCTGCTTCATTACAGCCGTCAGTATAAACAAGTGCCTTAGTCCTCGAAAGGCTCAAAGAAAGAAATGTAGATCAACGTCATGGGAAGTTAGAAAAATCTGCCACAGTCTCTTAAGGACAGAAGAAAGTGCTGCACACACGAGCTTACACCCACTACACCACACGCACATATTATATTCTTATAATGTTTTTCACTGTAGACAGTGTTAGCATAAAGAGATGTTTTTTGTATTGTTGTCAGTGTTTGTAAGATCAAATGTGCCAGATAACTTACTCATAACATACAGTATATGTTTCATATATACATATATGTTTTAGACGAAGACTCAGATCAGAGTGTGTCACGTGCGTGATTTGAAACCAACTGCGAAAGGAGGGGCTTGCACGGGAGCGGCCCGCTCTCATTGAATGCCCGAAGAGTGAAACCCAGCCACACGCCGGTTCTGGCCCGCTGGCCGTAGGTTTGACCCCTGTCTTGCTAGTGGAGGGTGTCAAACCGTTGCTCACGAGGGCTGAAATGTGGTCGTAACACAATGGGACCATAGAGAAGCCCTCATGTAATAAAGGCTTAAAGTGTCAGCGCAGAGTCATCCATGCATATGATCCTGTCTGTAGGGCAGAACCGGCGTCACGGGGAACACACCCTCAAAGAGAGCAACGTGCACCTCAACTCACGTACGCAGTCGCACAGACACTGACAGGGTGATTATTGCCTCCACTGACAACAACATGGTGTTCCTCAGGCTTCTGGACTACAGAGCATTGACAGGGAGACCTGTGGCAGAGCTGCTACAGGAATTATATTCTGGGATCTCAGCGATGCAATCTGCAGCACATCTGTCTGTGCCGCACATGTTTGCACGTCTGCACATACTCGTGTGTGTGTGTGTGTGTGTGTGTGTACGTGCGCGCGCGAGAGCTACCGTCTGAGCCACCCTCAATCTCTCAGAGTCACAACAACAACATTCCTCATCAGTGGCCCCACGACCACGGACACAACACCAGGAGGGAACACACAGGGGGAGGAGGACAGAGGTGGGGGGGGGGGGGATTTGAGGATTATCTACGTCTCACATCTCGTATAACTTCTGATCTACATTTCTGTTTTCAACTCAGCTCCGAGAGGAACCCAATGCTTGCAAAAGAAATGGCAACAACTCTTGATTTAGACCAAGACTTGTTGACCAATGAGACCAGTTTAGATTTAATTACATATGAACTTTTTTTTTTATCTCTGTGATCCACACACACACACACACACACACACACACACACACACACACACACACTCACAAATCTAACTTCTAAAAACATTAACGGGCAACTTCATACAATCCCCCAAAACCTCAACAAAGTAAGTAAATACTCACTTTCACTCCGGTTCAGACATCAACAAGTAAAATCCCTCCATCTACTGGATCCACTTCTCACTCTCTCCTTCTTGCCCCCCTCTCTCTCTCTCTCTCTTCAACTTTCTTCCTCCTTCCTCTCTTCGTTGACTCCCCCTCTGACAGACGCATGCAACCACTCACTTAGCCACACACACACATACACACACACACACACACACACTCCCATAGACAGAGTCACCCTCTCACACACTCTCTCCTCCCGCGACCCGGAATGCTTGGCAAGATCCTACTGTACTGAAATACTGTGCTCGCCATATAAGGTAGCAGTGGCTTCACATGTCACACATCATTTACATGCAGAGGGGCGGGGCGTCCGCCTTACACAGCAAACACACGCAGGAACACACATCACAGGCACACATGCAAACCCATGCTTCCCCCCCTTCGGGCTGACGCAGCAAGGCAGGGAAGAGGTTTCCACCCGTCTCCTGGTCGAGCGGCCCTGCAGGATGACTCCCGACATGTCCAGTGTTGAGTCAGATAGAGGGAATGAAAGCTGAGTGGGCGATCTATTGATCCTCTCCCCCGCTTCCTGGAACAACCAGGCCCTCACACACACACACACACACACCAGAAAATGTCTTGCTAACCAGCACTACCCTGAGGAAGTAGCTATTGTGCGGCTGTCTGCCTTGAGCCAAGAATGTGTCGAACTATGTGTGTCAGTGTGTGTGCTTGTCTCTATCTATAAAACAAGCCACGGCAAATAAGATGTGAACCCCTGTGGCAAGCACGCACACACACACACACACACACTGCATACACACACACACACACACACTGCATACACAGCAGACAGTGAGGCAAACATATCTCTACCTATGCCCCACTGCACAGGGGCCGACTTTGGAAAGTACAGACTGCAGCACAACACAACACACGAGAGGAAAGATCGAGATACACCAATGAGACAGGGAGGAGGGTGACGAGCACAGATCTTACCTCTCACATTGCTCTCCAGGTTGTGTATGTGTGTGTGTGTGTGTGTGTGTGTGTGTGTGTGTGCGCTTCGGCGTGTCGATTGGCCCTGTGTGTGTGTGTGTGTGTGTGTACGCGTGTGTTCAGACAGGTCGCGACAGCAGACCCCCAGGCACCGGCTGGACCATTCTCAGGCAGGCAGAGCGCAGCAAGGCAGGCAGAGCGACGGGCAGAAGAGAGGCGAGCGAGTGAACCAGCAGCGAATGAGTGGAGGAGCTGTGCAGAGCCCAGCACCAGAGCGAGAGAGAGAGAGAGAGAGAGAGAGAGAGAGAGAGAGAGAGAGA